>CM040764.1:4682374-4819874 GCA_022829145.1 Albula goreensis | reverse complement strand
CTCGTATCTTCTTTCCAGGCAGTCATTGTCGCTGTGGGAGTCGTATATTTCAACGGTGTTATCATCCCTGTGAGTGTGTGCGTGCGTGTGTGTGTGTGTATAAGAGAACGGGTTGGGGGGGTCGGTACAGACGAGGAGAGTAAGATTGTTTCCTATACATTTGTTGAGAAGAAAAATGCTTCATCTACAAAATGCTGCACTAGCCAATCACATGGCATCAGAAGGGTTTCCAACTCTATCTTATAGGTGTTCTCATGCCTTTATTATATTTTAATGATAAAGGCATGTTGCTGGTTTTAATCCGGAGTGAGGCATTTCTTTTTGTTGTGGTTTCAATGAACATGCCTGTTGTATAAATAGAATAGAGCAGTTCTGTATGACATTTCCCTCTTCAGTGCTTTCCAACATCTTCATTGGTGCCTGTGAAAGAGCAAACCAAGGATTTTTATCCCAGCTCTGTAAAGTACTTTCTGTTTTTTATACATCCTTTAGTTATCCAGGTGATGTCTGCTGAATTAGAAATCTCCTGTTCAAAGGAGCCTGGCCGCGACAGATCAGCATAAACAGCAGTTACCTGAAATAGCACGCAGTCGACAGTATTTACCCACAATGCCTGTTATGTACAATGTATTTATGTTTCTTTATGAAAGCAGGAGTGCTTTGGCGATAAGCGAGCGGTTAAGTCAACTTCGTCCGTCCTGGGTTGCCAGCTGACAGGTTTATGCCGCTTCCCTTTGGAGAGCTGGCAGGGCTGGCCGTTGATCCGGCGTACCAGGCGTGCCCGTCCTCAGCTTCCGCTCCACATGAGCGGGCGTCTGTGTGCCATGGCTGGAGGGCACAGACAGCGCAAGGGTCAAACTCCACAGCCGAAGTGGCGTCCCGCCAGCCCTGGAACTGCTCCACCGTATTTATGATCTCTTTTGTGGGGAATTAAAGAACAGGTTTTGAATCTGGACAACACTATTCTGTAACACAGGCAATAATATTCCATAAACTGTAGATGTCAGGATCCGGTCCCTGAGTTTTGGCACTTCATTTATTAATTTAAATCACTGATTGGCTAAAGGGTCCACACATCTAGTTTTAGTTTCCAAGGCCTAAAAGGGGTTCCTAATTGTAAGGACACCATCAAAAACACACAGCCACTTAGAATGTTATTTGAGTGTCAGCGAGGAATAGACCTGCTGTATCAATAGTAAGACAAAGAACCAAAATGGAGGAGAGATTTCATGGCCTCAACTGAACTGGGAAGAAAAACTATGAAACTGCTTAGTTGGCCTGTTTTCCAAGGTTTTCAGATGAAAAGAGAGACAGAAACACACTGACCTCTTAGGACTGTAAAGAGTGATAATCAGCCAACAGAACACAGCCCTTCCCTCCCTTCCCCGCCTAATTATAATCACTTCTCTGTTGTTGTTTTTCTCCTAACTAAATCCGCTACCTAAAAGAGACTGAAAATCTCTCATTCGCCCTTCTCCGCAAGAATAAGCTTGTATTACTCAAATCTTTATTAATTGATTTAGTTTCTTTAAAAAAACACGTATAAAAAAAACAGGGCCGCATCCCTCGCCGGGCTGTGTGCTAAAATTCGATTTTCTGACTGGAAGGGGATTATCCCCCCATGGAATACCCACCATGTCTGTGACAGGCTCGTAATAAAAGAGAAGAAAGAAATGGTTAATCTTGCAGTGAAATGAAAGGGGGGGGATTTGTGGGATGGCAGGGAAAGGAAAGCGTTATACTGATTTTCCAGCCTTAAGTCATTGTTATTTTTAAGCTGCATTCGTTTGGAAGAGATGAAGCGTCTGGTTGTTTGCTCAAGTGCTGTCGCATGGGGTTTGGTCATGTGACCAAGAGACATGACCATCTTCCAGGAGCTGCCTAAAACCAATACTGAAAGGGCCTGAGGAAGATTTACGACACCTCTGCAGGTTTTCGGAGTGTTTGGTCCCCTTAACACTAAACTGTCATTTTATTTCTGCCCCCCTTCCCCTCCTCCTTCTCTCTCACAACGCTTATTTCCAAGAAATTGAGCGCTCTGTGTTACCTTTGTCGTCATCCACTCGGTGTATTCTTCGCTCAAAGGTCACCGGCTATGATTTCTGACACATCTCATAAAAGGATCTCTGAAGTTTGTCCTCATTCACCTTAGAAAAAAAAAAAAAGGACTCAGCAGATGGAGGCGAATGTGAAGCAGTGCACCATGGGATACAAGCGCCGCTCGGCCAGACTTCAGTTGATGTCTCAGTCTGATTAATGTGCTGCAGGCTCCTCTCTGGTGCTACGCTGGTTCCAGATTCGTCAGCAAGAGCCCTCAATTAACAAACAGCTCCTGAAGAAACACTGCTAAAGAAGTAGTGTATGTGTTTCACCACATCTGTAGTAGTAATAAGGTAATAAGCTATTAACATTTGGTAATAAAGCAGTCATAACAAATGCAAAATTAACAACATGGGCATAATATAAATAGTTGAATGTATATTATCATTAGAAATTAATGATTGCGATTTCCTAAGATGACTCGGCATGAAAAGGTCTCCTCATGATGAATGTGTACAATTCCGTTTTAAAGTAGTGCTGAAAGTATGATGTTTACACTTTACGGTACATTCCGTGTTAGGCAGATGCTAAGCCATTAAAGAAAATAACTCCAGGTCGTCTGCTGGCCTAATGACTTCATTTGCATGCGTGGCTGACTAAAGAAGAAAGAGAGTCAGAACATCTGCGCTATAAAACAGCCCATGAGCCGGGCTCCTGACATCAGCTTTCCTGCAAAACGAATGGG
Source organism: Albula goreensis (assembly GCA_022829145.1). NCBI lineage: Eukaryota > Metazoa > Chordata > Actinopteri > Albuliformes > Albulidae > Albula > Albula goreensis. The sequence continues at coordinate 4,817,089 of CM040764.1, read as the reverse complement.
GCGAAAGCTAACCGTGCTGAACGCTTTGCTTAGGGAGCTATCGCCAGCGTCTCTCTGTCTTCGTACGGCTTGTCTGTTGGCGGGGTTATGTTAATTTCGCGGAGCTAGCGTTTGATGTGCGGGCATAAGTGATTGTGTTTGCTCTGCCTTTTCCGACCTGGGAGACGACCGAGGGAACGCAGAGGGATCGAAAATATGCGAAGACGTGTTTGTTTGGCAGCGAGAACTCGGGGTGTTGCCGTGGGAATAGCATTCACAACATGGCTCTCATGTTCTGAGACTGAACACTTCTGTATTGGGGACAATGATGTTTGGATCTCTCCCAAGCCGCTGTTCCTAGTTCTGCAGTGAAGCCTGTCTAGTGGGTTCAGCAGACACAAGGCACAAATTCCTCAACGACCGATTCCATTAGTCAAGTCTACAGACACTGAGAAATGCAAGATGATGTAGTTTTGTCTGATAAAATTCGATTCATTGCAGAGAAGAATGAAATGAATAAACCTCAATAGAGGATTGAGGATGAAAGCTCAAACGTCTTTTCTGAGCTTCCTGTAGAGACATGGGTACGAACATCCCAGGAAGCGTACTCCACAACTTCACCCACTGTGGTCATCAGCTACAATTTCCACATTGTTCAGCTCAATCAAGAATATTTTGTGTGCTTTTCATGCTTTTCCATTCAAATTTGTTTGTTTGCCAAACGTACATTTGTTTGATTCGAGTCAATTAAGAAGCGAGTGCTCTATAAACCCTGAAAGCCAATTTACATGATTTATGTTTCAGTGCTTATGATACAACAGGAAAACCTTAGCCAGTCTTTTCTCATTGGGATTCTACAGCTTCCTTACTCTATTTCTCACAAGTAATTTGTGTCTAAATGCAGGTAAAGTGGGCCTGATTGATTGACAGCCTGTCTGCTGAGAGACGTTTACCTATGTTTGTTCCATGTCGGCTGGCGGCCATCATGGCAGGGAGCCAAAGCTCATTTGGGCCCAGTGGAGCGCCTACCCCCTCCTTCCGCTTCCCACCGTCCCTTTCTGTTCCCTTTTAGCAGGAGCACCTCATGAAACATCTCCGCCGTCCTGCTGTGTCCAATGAATTTTTGATCACCCCTGCTCTTAGCGGTTCGCTCGCGTCCCATCCCCTCCTCCTGCAAGGTCCGAGGGGGCGAGCCAGGTGTTTATTTTTAGCCCCCTTCTCCCAGCCAATGGGACACGGCCAGGGCTCAGCCATGGGCCCTGATTGGCCATCACGCTCCCTGGAGTGGGGAGATGGGTTAGACATGTTGTTAGACATGAATTCTTTATCAGTATCCTGTAGATGGCTTGGTAATGTACTACTAATGTTGATGAAGCAAATTTTTCACCATTTCAAGAGCTGTTTACTCCTATTGCTTTATGATTCAGATTCACACAATTCTAATCAAAGTTTATTGGTGTTGTCAGAACCCCAAATCAACTTCTTTCAATACATGTTCATAAAACACAGTAAATCATAAGAATTCAATTATGTGCTCACTAGTTTATTGCGTAATTCCCTGTTTTCGAGTCTGTGTGCAGAATTACTCATTATTCTTTGGCACTGGCCATTGGGGACTGCCTAAGATATGGCATTTAATGTGTGTTGAAAGTGAAGATGATTTTAACGGAGCCTGAGGCTATATGTTATGCGTCTCTATCACTTTTAGTGTTAAGCGGTGATGGAACTTGTTGTTGAATGGCACTCTGGTGCTTGTTCTGTGTCACAAAGGCCAGTGAGATTACACATTAGAAATGTGCCTTACACCTGAGAGGTTGTGCACAAGCTAAATCAGAGTAATAAGTTATTTTAAACATCCTGCTATTCAACAGGTAATTTTCACTCATATGCCAGCTATAATTATGCCATCATCATATGAATTATGTAATGTTGTTTGTGAGGGATTAATTGACTGTGCTCTCGACTAGACTTTTTCTGTTTGAATCATTTTTCATTTCTTTGTAAGAAACGTGTGTGCGCTGTGTTCTTAGTGATAATGAGAAATCTCCACTTAAGAACATGAGTCTGGACCAACTGTGAAGCTTGGACACATTTGAGAGGAAAAAAAAGCACAGGACAATATTGTGCTAGTTTGGAATGACAGCACCGCACCTTACAGCATCGTTAGAGACTGATTGTAAAGTTAGTTTCCCCCTCTGCAGCGCTTTGCCTGTTTAGAGACAGGCATGTCTCTGAGGTAGGGGGCTAACAGAGAAGCACAAGGGCAGCTGACAGCATGATGGAGTTAAATTTATACCCCCAGCAGAGCTGTGAAGGAGGGGCTTTATTCAGATGTTGACAGCATGCAAAGGAGCAAATGGTGTGGACCCCTTCAAGCTAACATTAATATGCACAGACAAATGTCGAAGAAACAGAAATCAGAGATAGAAATTGTAATAGACAACATTGTCTAATTTTCTTTGTCCGTACGCTCTGTATGTATAGCTTTTGGTTGTATATTTCATATTATTGAATGGGTAGGTGTTATACGCACATGTTAGTGAGCGAGGCATAAATCTCAATGCCTCCTAGTGTTATTGGTAAATGTCTATTAATCAATAACACTCATTTAGTGGCATGGGGGCTGGTATGGGAAATTGGGACGACACCTTCTCTCCTAATTGGGCACAGGTCGGTCATTGGCAGGGCTTTTCTTTTTAGAAAGGTAAAATGGTGGAAAACAGGGTGTGTGGGAATGCACCTGGAACTGGCGTGCCCAGCTGTTTTGTTCTGTTTGTTTTGTTTTATTTTTATTTGTGTGCACTTCTGCCAGTGGAGTGGTGGCTTGGGCTGGAACGGTGAGCTTGTGAAGCGACCTGGTGGAGGCGAGTCCCGGTTTCCTTTCCAGTTTCACCATTCCAGGCCACCTGCCACCTTTTCTGTGAGTAAAATTATATCCCTAGACAAACGTGACCGCAACAATTGGGGGCTCCATCCGGGAGATGAGCAAGACTGTTATAAACCAAACAGTAGGGTCGTCTTTGTTCTGAGCTAGTTTTGTCTAACTAGGATGACTTTATTAGTTCAACAGATTGTCTGCAATCATCTTGTGAGTTATTTTAGTTAGCTGTCTTATCGCTCCTTTAATAACTTTGGAATAAAGTATGAGCAGATCGCACCTATCACACAGTCTCTCCTCCTGGAAGGGGTGATTGAGCTGCCTGCTGACGTTTCCTTTCGGTCTGCGCTGATTAATTATGTGGAAGGCCATTGTATACAGTACATTTGACCTCTGGGGGTCATGTGACACCCTTATTGTGCAATATGCAAATTTACAGTGAGAATAATGGGCTGGGTTTGTTGCTATATGCTCAGACATCCTTGCAGTTGATGGGAGGTCTTCAAAGCCCCTCTTGAGATTATTTATTTTTGCATAATTTGGGATAATGAAAAGAATATGATTAGGATTAATATTTCATGTCTGAAAATGTAACCTTGATCATTTTTGGAAATGGGATCACTTGAGGATTGAGGATCAACACCAAAGATACAAATAATTCTACGACTACTACTATTACTACAACTGCTAATTACAGTAATAATAATCTTCATCATCCTGTAAAGTCTAATGATTTTGATTTTAATATTCAAGAGTAGTTTCTGTGGGTTGAAAGTGCAAACCAAAACACCACAATTCACCTCCAGTTAGGCCTCGTTATCCAGGCTCATACCAGCCCCTGTGACGGTAAATTAATCTGCTCTTAATACGATGTTACGGTTCGGCAGACTATCCGAAAAGCACAATTAAGCCTGTCCCTCCAACACCCCGACCAGTCATAACAAACAAGGCCCCGTGCAAGTGGCAAGACAGGCAGGAGCTAATTAACAGGACACGGAGGAAACGCTCGTTATTATTTTAATATGCTCTTCCCTTAAGGCCGTTCGCTGGAGCTGGTTCCCACGAAAAGGCTGAGTGGGGTCAGAGAGGGCCCTCTGTTATCAGGGCCGGAGGCTGGGTTCGTAAACGTTTTTTTTGCGCTGATTGGAGTTTAAAAGTCCGACCGAATCACTCAAGTCCACAACCCCAGGGTGACTGGACGTCCCTCCCTGCCGTGGTTGTTCTTCCCAGTCACGATCCAGCTCCATATCGGCCCGCCAGTGGCGAGATTAACCTCACTCTGAAATCAGGACGGCAGAATCGTGAGTTATCTTCTGTCACAGACCGAAAAGCCAAACCGTATCCTCAGACTGCGTGTTGACTCTCTCACTAAGTATAGCTTTTTATGATTTATGGCTTTTTGGTATGTATCTTGACTTGTGCATTGAATACAGGATGATGTAGTTAGGTACATCATTGTGATGTTGTGCTTACACTTATTAGTCTTTGGGTATTATTGTCAGGTCTGTTCCTCCGCTACCTTTAACTGACTCACATTATAAGACTCTCAAGGTGAGCAGCTCAGCTTTAGCAGTGTAAACTCCTGAGCTCACTGCCCCCAGGGAGCAAGGGCTGGGAAATCACCTTCCCAGGGAGAAGACTGCTCTAAATCACCCCTGTGTAGCTGCTCTCATCTCCCCCATGTTCCTGCTCCCATCGTAACCAGTTACTGTCTCCAACAGGTTCATATTCTGTGTGGGTTAACTGGTCAATAGACAGAAACTGTTAAATGTGACAAGTAATACATTAATACATGGTACTGCGTGCTACATAAAATCTACATCAAAGCAAAGTTCTCATCCCTGCCACTCTGTCCCTGAGGTGATGGTGGCATTTGCCATTACCTTTGAAAGAAATCAGATTAAATCACAATTACTGCAGAAATCGAGAAATAATACCCCATTTTAACTGCCGTAACATTGTTGGCATTGCTTAAATATTAAACTTCGCGTAAACCACGAGCTTAAGTTACTTTGTTGACAGAGAAAATCGGCAAGTCAAATCCCCTGCACACCACCGCAGAGACAAAAACTAAGACCCAGTCAAACACATGTCATCTCCTTAGGGACATATGCAGTTCAAACACAACAGACTTCGCATTACATCATTCGTTTTTCTTTGAATATTTTCTGTTATAGCGGAGACAGGCAAACAATCCCTTTGGATGGTGTTCTTCTCATTCTAAAACAGAATAGCATATGCCCTTAAAAGAACAGTCACATGATTCTGAACCGCTAACTCACTCCTCTACACACTGTAACCAGGAACCTGATTCGCAGTAATGAAAATTCACTGATATTAAAATGGTGCAAGTGTAATTGAGGTGTGCTCGCTGTAAGTTGCCCCCTTATGGTGTCTTTGGCTCGGACCCAGAGATGCAGGAACAGATGATGTAATCGATGATGTAATGGACACCCGAGCAGTGGACAGCCGTGGTCCTATGGAGCTGAATGAGTCAGCAAGTAAACGCACTTCATCTTTTTTCAAACGCCCCCCTTCCCCCAATCTGCTGTCCACTTCTGTGCCCTGCCTCCTCCCCACTCTGTTGTCAGCCGGTTCCGTAGACTGAAGAGTCACCTGACCGTCCATGTGACTCTGGGTACCTGACCATTCTGGGTGCCTGACCTTCCATCTTCTTCATCGTGGGTTATTTGGCTGTCAAAAGGCAACGGTCGTTTTCATGGGAACTTGAAGTGAACAAGGGTTTCTTTTGAGTGGCTGCCATGGTGACTGACGTTAGAGACTCCTCTTATTTTAATTTCCTTAACCAGCTTTTTATATATCCTTATTTTACCGAGGTTCTGTTGCTAGGTTATCAGTGGCCGGCACTGTATGAACAAGGCACGTATATTCAGGTTTTTCCCCCCTTGTTGTAGGTGTGCAACATTCAGTCTCTGTCATGTGATCATCATGTCACAGGCGTGTGTGTGTGCGCGCGTGCTTGCATGCGTGCATGCATGTGTGTGTATGCCCTAGCACATACCTGTGATTTGCATAGTGTTTTGCTATTTACTGTGTTATACATGTAAATATGGAGATTTGTTTGGACTGTGGAGTGTGGATGAAGAATGAATCTTGTTCAAGCCCCGTCCCCACCTTTGGGTTTCTTTATTCTCAGGTCCAGATGTTTATTCCCATAGTTTATTCTGGCTATTATAAAGCCCATTAACTGCGGAATGATGAAGGTACCTAATTACCAGGGAAAGAAAGCAGAATAAAACAAACTGTTGATGATAACGCTCTTTTGATTTTGATCTTTCGATGGCCTTATTTATTGTATTCACCAGCCACGGCTCACATGAAACACTCATTACAACCCGAGCTTTGTGTCGGCTTTTTTGTCATCTTTACCACTTTTTATCCAATATGAGTCCTCGGTAATTGCAGGACGATTTAACTGCATGTTTTCAAAATGTTTTAGAGAAGATCTGTGATTGCAGTAGGGCGGAAGACAAAACAAAACAGCTACAGGGTCCAGACTTTGCTAAGAGGGCGATAGCGGAGCAAACGATAATAAGCGTATTTAGTAATTAAGACTGTAAATGAGGTTCTACTTTGCATAAATGGGAGGGTAATGAGGACAGAAGCACAGATAATTACCCTTTCTGATTATTCTTCTTTGTGCCTCCGTTCATTATCAACAGCACTGTCTTTTATCAGAGTTGTTCACATTAGAAAATTAGTCCTCTGAAAAACATTTCCTGTAGGCAACATATCTGTGGTATTTCTTCCAGGCAGGACAAATCAGTAACAGTAACATTGATATGAACAGGGTTTATTTTGTACTTCTGGATGCCTTGGGATTGCTGTGCCGCAGTTCCTTCTTCAATGAAAATGTTTCCTCTTCACCAAAAAAATTCCTTTTGTTTTCCTCAAACTAGAATATAAAAAGGTTTACAAATGTGTAGCTTGGCAATTAGGTCAGACTGAAACTGGATGATGATTTTTTTATGATGAAATTCAGGGCTGGCACAGCACTGACATCTGCAAACACAACAGGAGGTTTTGTTATCATGGAAACACATCACTGGTAATTACAAGTTTATTTAATTTATTCTGTTTTAATAAACTGGGACTGGGGAGCAGCTTCTGCAGCTTCACCAGCGGAGTGTTTGGGGACTTGAAGGCGTGTGTTTGTGTGTGTGTGTCCAGTGTCTCAGTGTGTGCCCAAGCCTTTCTGTATGTGATGAAAGTCCTCTGTTAGCACATTGTGTGCTCATGAGCACATGTATGTGTGCAGGTTTTCTATGTGAACATGTGGGTATGATCACATATGGTCACGTGTGAATGTGTCAGTGCATTTGCCTGTATATATAGACGACTACATACTATAAAAACTACATTACATATTCAGTATGTGCAGGTATTATTGTGTGTGTGACGGTGTATGTATGTGTGACTATCAAATTCGTTGTAATTTTGGCATCACGTTTCATGTATGACCAGGCTGAATTTGGGAAAGGTTTTATTGTATTTTGCTAATACAACTATGTTAAAGATCTTTGGAGTTAATGTACCAATGTGTGAAGCGCTCCCTTGGGTTGTATTTTCTCTTTGAACATGTGGGCTTTGTTGGCTGCCCCTGGCATTTCACCAACACCCAGGCCTGGCGATGCCCCCCAGGGGCCCGGCCATACGGTGATATCGGCGAAGGAGCGAATCACAGCAGGGGACCGTCTGCCTGCTTTAACTTTGTTCTCTGTTAAATGTCAGTCTCACAGGAGACGGAGCCCACAGATTTCACCCAAACGGATTTTACTTTACATCAAAAAAAAATATCCGGGGATAGACATCCCATAGTGAGGGGACAGGCACAGGCTGCTAGAAGAAGAGCTGGCTAATTAATCGCTCGCTCTCTCTCCTCTCTCTCTCAACAAGCAAAAGAAAAGGTCTCCACAAGCTTTAGTGTCTTGATGCTTCCAGGAAAAAAAAAGATGAAACATATGAAGCTGTGCCTCCTCTAATCCTCTTGGTCTGAAAATTCAGGATAATAATGTACATTAATCACAAAAAAAGATTAAATCTATGAGTGGTTGTTTTACGGGGAGTATTTTTATCTAAATTAATACAAAGCAAGTTTATTTTTTCCCGGAGGTTCCAGCACAGCTAGCTCTCAGCACTTGTGTCAGTGCTGTAGACTTATGCTCTTGAAAGAAGTGTGGCAGCATTATTTTATTGAAATTGTGCTTTGTAAAAAAATATTTTAAATGTCAGTTGATGCCACCTTAATTTTTGTTTATTCAGCTAAAAACTGAGGAATCATTATGCTGATCTAAAATCTGATGGATGTGTTGAAAGTAATTCCACCTGCCCTTGTCACATTTTTTGAAAGAGTACCACAGACTATGGGGAGTAATTAGACTGATGTTCATCTATAGAATCTTACACTGTGTTGTGCGCTGTGGATTGGATTTTTTTTTTGCTTGGTAATGCGGGATTCTGATGAAGCTGGTTGGTCCAGTGCAGCTACAAATAATTCTCTCTGTTCCCCAATGGGAGGTATGCAAATGCACAAACGCAGCTGCTGATTGGAGGTCAGAAATCCAGGCCCCGGACATATGCCGTCAATCACCAACACATCTGGCAAACTGCATCTCTCCTCATGTATACATAATTCCTTGGAAAATGACACATGCCTTGGGCTGTCAGGGATGGGACGGTAAACATTTAGCAGATGTAAAATCAGACAGCTAACGGTCCAATGAGCACAGCGGGAATCAGACGTCTTGATGTCTTCTGGTCTGCTGTAGCTGACTGTGGAATGGATTTTTGATGAAAACGCCAGGGAAAAGGGTATCGGAGTACACTCACACCCAGTGCTGTTGTGTTCAGAATGCAGCAGAACTCCAACATCACATTACCTCTCGACAGTTTTGTTCTTTTGCTTTTGAATTGTATTAGAGTTCCAGTGGCGAAATCCACAGAAGCAGGTTTGTAGCTGGAACTTTAAACGCCATGGAAAGTGTTTGGTTGGATTTTCCGAGGACACACATGAGAGATGGTGGATGTGGCAGAACACTGGCTTAGACTAGCTGAAAGGACCCCTGTCAGGGTGGGTAAATGCTTTTGATCGATGTACGGCCAACCGAAACGCAGCCCTGTGAGTAGCTCCTATGTAGCGCACTCAGCACAAAACCTCGCCGCACTCCTCCCTGCGGCTGCAAAAAGCCATCTCCGGCCACAACGGCTGTTTCCAAGGCAGCTGCGGCTCACGCCGGATCAATACCCCCAATGAGGAGTGGGGGGCGGGAGGCGAACGCTAAAGCGATCAGTCTGTGTGTTTACTTGCCGGCTCTTATAAGGTCTCTCGAGCCGTATTAATTCACATATTTTCTGCAGCAGAAACCCAACAGACCCTTGTCTTAGGGGGAATTTGCATTTAGACGACTTGCAGCCGGAGACCGCTCTTTGACGCGGTTTCTGCACGGTCACGACTCGACCGCTCAAAGCTGCCCCCACCCCCAACTGCCACTCCCCTTTCATCTCCATCCAATCCTCCCCCCCCTTCCCCCCAAAGCCCCACCCCCACACAGTGTCCTTGCCCAAACCATGCTGTCAAGGGTCTGTGATTAACACACATTTCTGAGTGTCAAACGGTAATCTGTCTGACACAGCCTGAGTGGTGCTTATCTTGGCCTGGGTGCGCTAACCCCTTTATTTTTACATTACAGCGAGAGGAGGAACACACTTTCACAGCAAAGTTACTCTAACAGCTGCCACCAGGCCCTAAGATTGCCGCTTTGTAGATTTAATGCACCAGAATAAACTGGCGCTGAACAAAGAAGATACGAATTATCTAGGGTTTTTTTCCCTGCTCAGATACTTAATTTGGTAAATGAAGCGCGGCGAGCCTTTTCTGACATCAGATGTGAGTTGCAAATAAAATACGAGGCCTTAATGTGTGTTCGTGCAAAATGATTTATACGATGTGGAATTTTCTGTGCTACTGCCTCAGCCGTGTGCTGCTTTTTAATATTCACCCGGCGGGATGTTTTGTTTAAACTGAAAAACGGAGAGTGAAAATCTGTGTGGTGGTTCTGTCACCGTCCCACCGTCTGTCACCGTCCCACCACCTCTGTGTACATGCTGTATATGATGTGACATGGGTCTCGAACCCTGGACCTGGACAAATTCCACTCATTTTTGTTGTTACTCAGAATACTATTAACCAATTGAAGCTGTTAACACATTTAACTTGCATCATTTCTCTGCAGGTTCTATCTTGGTTACTGATTTAAAATAATGAGGGTAAAAATAAAAACTGGCAGTCTCTGTGGATACCCAAGAACTGGGGCTGAGGACCCCTCTTCTGACCATCCCATGAAGCAATACAGCCCTTTACTTCTGCCACAATGGATTCCACCACCTCCACTAACTATTCTATCAGCTCCAAAATGTCCATGTTGAATATATAATGTTTCATAAAGCAAAGTATTGATAAAGTATGACTTCCAGTGATTTTCATTTTCATCTGCGTTCTCTTACAGTTGGGAAAACGTCTCTGATCACGAGGTTCATGTATGACAGCTTCGACAACACGTACCAGGTATGGTCTCACCTTTTAGAAATAACAGCTTTCGCTGACCTCTTATTTACACTATAACACAATTCACCGCATGTAATGAAGGTGCATCATTAATTTTATTTTAATCCAGACTAATGTGTCATCTGTATCAGTGTAATAATACGTTTGGAATTGAACTTCTTGTAGCCCTTGCTGTCACATTTTGTTGCGTGTCACTTATATATATTTCAAAACAAAGACAATTCAAACTGCTCTTCTGATTTTGCACTCAGATCCTGGGTAATTAATTCCATCACTGAAGATAATGACTTTTTCTGTAACAGTGTAGTGCTCACATCATTATGTAGAAACAGGATCAGAAATGATGTAAATGATAAATTAACCAACTAATTGGATGTGCAAATATTTGTCTGAAGCAAAGTTAACAATGTTAATGGTCTATTCACTGTTAAATGTCACTTAGCTTCAAATCTACAATGTTTTCTCACTGCTATCTCATAGACCTATCTAAACTTATCAGATGCATTTTTGTAAGTCACTCTGGATAAGAATAAATATACATTTAATTGGGTATAGTGCAAATATAGATGGGTATAATACATGTGTTTGTATTGACTTTACCAGTCAGTATATACGTTTTCACTAGTGATTGATATGTGGATCTTACACAGTGGAATTGCTAATGCAGTGAAAGGCGGTGAATGATTCAGGGGCCCCTAGTCTGGAAGAAGGGCCCCAAAAATGTCCATTAATAGGCAAGGGGACCCCAGAGGGGGCCCCTGGATTCCTGGCTGCACCTTCGGGCTTACGAGCAGGTCGCTAAAGGGAAAGGAGTGGTGGAGGCTCATGCAGAAGTGGTCTGTCGGAGGGGTTATCTGTTATCTGCACCTCCTCACGTTAATTAAAGGACCACTTGACGAATCTCGGTGTTTCCTTTATCTATACGTCACATCTTTGCCGTGATGACCCAGGCCCGAGTGAAATGTCACTGTAAATATGAATAATTAGAGCATCGGGAATGTTTTCCCACATACATATGTTTATGCATAATAACATCATTTCCCACTATTACTGAGAATACAAAGGGGCGTTCGTTATGAGTATTTCTTCAGGTAAAATCAGGAAGTAAGTTCGGCTGGACCAGGCCTTTAGAATACATCAAAGTGAAGGGAGGGTGCTGAGGGATCATGGGATATAGGTGGGTGAAAAAGAGGAGGGAAAAAAGGAGGTTATAGATTATTCATATTTTTTCTCTTTTATATTTTATAAAAAGGGCTTTTCTCTCTCTTATTCGAGCATGAAAGGGAACCTTGGATGGAGGGTAGATAATGTACCACAGCTTACAGTCAGGCGTTTAACAGTTCATTTTTACCTCAACTGTCATCTTTTATCTTATCATATTTACGTTCATGCCAGACTGTTATGCAACCTGTAGACCCAGCAGCGATTTCTGGCGCCACTGTCATGTGAATTCCCACCGTAATACAAAATAAAAACAACCTTTTTGTGGTAAGCTCCAGAGGAGAAGACAAGAGAGGGAAGACTTTCGTAGCACTCTAAGGCTTTAAAATGGAGGATGTCATAAGACAAACAGTCCCTGTTTTTCCTGTCATTTCATTAGTCATGTCATAGAGTTTTTTGTTTTCCCTAGAAGCAGTTAAGATCGCTTTTGCTGTGCAGTTGGATGAAAGTCTAATGGCTAGCACACACAAAGGCGAAATAAATTCCTCCCTCCCCTCAAAATCTGCTTTAACCTCAATATCTCAGAACCATTGTGACCCCCTCCCCCCCAGTGACTCGTAATCTCTTTCAGGAATACCAAGCGACTTACGCTGGTGAGGCAGCGTGACCCAGCCATCACATGGAGTGAATTATACAGAGGGGTTAATGCTACTTTCACCCCCAACTTCCTTCCCATGATCCCACACTGCCAGGCAGAGTGCTGGAGCGGTACCTGGAAGATTTCCGATTTCTGTCTGTTAGCCTCTGAGATGTTTAATCTAGATCAGGGCTGCCTGTTATTCTTATAGAAAGACTATTTCTTCCTTTCTGAGACTGCTGACGAAAACATCTGGATACAGGTGAATGAATGAGGTTCCATGACTCCAGATGTAGGTGGGGCTACAAGTAGCTGTCAGTCACTAATCGATCCAAAGATTTTTCTTTTTACAACAAAACACTTTGGCTGGGAACCAGTGAAACGCACTTTCTCTTGAAAAGCACATGCAATTCATTCAAAAGAGTCTTTGCATCACAACATACTGCATGTTTCTATGAGTATTGTCTATTGTATTGGAGATGAACAAGCATTGTCTTTAGATTGTGTTCCGGTTTCGAACAGAATAGGATATGTCATTAAAAAGACCCACGTATGCTTTGACTGAATTACATTTGCACTCAAAAAGACTCAGTCCATGACATTGAGCTGTGACCCGTGTCCGTGTTGAAATCAGTGAGTCACTGCTAACTCGTGTTATGTTGTGGTGCCTTGATATCTCGTTCTCGTATGACCATTTCCACCTTCAACCACGTTGAAAAAGGAGAGAGAGAAAGTGAGTCTGCACTACAGCAGCAGCAAAACTTTTTAATGCTACCGTTTACTGTAAAGGAAGAGGAGAAAAGCCAGGGCATTCTCAGAAGAGTGGGGGGAGGAGGTGACCTCTTCCAGGCTGAGTGTATTTCACTGACTGTTTGACAGCGAGGTCCACATGCGCGGGGGAGTCGCCAGGAGCACTCTCAGCCCCCACCTCCCATCAGCTCCTCTTCATACGCCTGGCCCCAGACGAAACGCGTTTGCATATTTATAAATCATTCTGCGTGCCCCGGTGGCGGCGAATGCCGTTTAATAACCACTCGGAGGAGCACCAAAGCGGAGAAGTGATTTGAGACGAAGGAATTTTTTTTTTTTTGTTCCACTCGCCGTTTACCCTAAGGTTGAAGACGAAGGCGTAGCGATGGCCCCCGTCTCCAGCAGACCTTTTGTTTTCCGAAGATAACGAATTGCTGAGTTCGAGGCGAAGGGCTGGTGCTTTGTAGTTCTGGATAAAAGCTGAGGTGTAGTTGCGTTTTGTGTGTGTGTGTGTGTGTGTGTGTGTGTGTGTGTTTGTCTGTGGGTGTGCACGCACACCTGTGTTGAGGAGGGGGAGCTTTCCCCTGGAGGGCATGAGAATTTTTAATCCCTCACCCCCCCCAACCGTTGGCACGGTGACAGGTAAAGGCGTAGCTGGGGCCGCTTAGCGGGACGGCCCCCAAGACCTTGTGGCTGTAATTAAGCGCTGAACACAGCTTGCTTAGTGTGAAGGGCTTGCTTACTGTGGATACTCCGCCGCTGTGCCACTGTGCCCAGCCAGACGGGCACACAGAGGGCAGCTGAGGACAGCAGCTCCACAGACTGGCAGGAGGCAGGTCCCGAGCCAAAAGAAACTGTACGCATATCAAAAAGGGAAAGATCCAGGGCTGGTAGTCTAGGGGACAGGTGCAAGACATTGTGCTCGAAATGTTCCAGAATAGTGTTTTGATGAAATGCAGTGGAATAACCCTCATCAATCAAATACCTCTTCATTTCTTCATGTGACGACGAGCTGTGCAGATTGTATGCTGTAAGCATCACCGCTGAGAACCCTGTACCCTCAGCAGCTGCTCCTGGAGCCATTTTGTGAGGTTATTTGCTATATGAAGATTAAGCATCATTCCTGAAAATTACAACCAATCACGTTACATGTGAGGAAATCACATGATGCTGGTCATTGTGGGATCAGGGGGTGTGCTTTACCAGATCAGTTTGCCCCTCCATCCCATACCCCGCCCCAATATCCCACCCCACAAACACACACACCAAGTGCAGAATATTTCATGCTGCACAACATTTATTTTGTAATTAATGGCTTCCCCTTGTAGAATATCTTGAATACCATGAAGAAGGGTGAAGTGAGTTTTAACAGAGATGGGCGCCCACATTGCCTGGTCCCCCTAAATTATCCATTACTGGAAATCTTGGCGCGCATACTAATTTGAGTTAATTGGGCCTAATTATCAAGGCAGTTATGTAATTAAGGATTAAAATAGAAAGAGGGGTGCGGGAACAGAAGCCTGGCCTCCTTTAGCTAATGCAATCTGTTTTATCAGGGTTTTTTAAGTTCTTGTGGGTTTTTTCTGTGTGTGTTTTTCACATAATTTCCTCCCACTTTGTTGCAGAGATGTTTGAGATGTTTCAGAGTCTTACTGAGTGTTTTTTTTTAAACTTGGACACGCGTTTGCAGGGAGAATTGGCCTGCTGGCGGAATTATCCTCTTATCTGTGCAGTGATTGTCTGGGTAATAGCACAGATCATTATGGGAGCTATTGACTTCACTTGGCTGTGTGGGAACATGTGCCAGTCTGTCCCCACACTGGCCCTCCAGTCTGTGTGTGTGTGTGTGTGTGTCTGTGTTAGTGAATATGTATATTCATGTGCATTTGTGCATATCTGTGTGTGTGTGTGTGTGTTTGTGCGTGTACAAGTGTGAGGTTTTCAGACTGTGCATGTTTGTGCATTTGTGTGTGTTAGTGAATGTGTGCGTGTACAAGTGTGAGGTTGTCAGACTGTGTATGTTTGTGCATGTGTGTGTGTTAGTGTATGTGTGCGTGTACAAGTGTGAGGGTGTCAGACTGTGTGTGTTTGTGTGTATGTGTGCATGTGTGTGTGTGTGTGTGTGTGTGTGTGTGCCTGCCTGTGCACACCTATGTGGAGGGGTGTGGTGTCTCCTCCAGAGGGCATGAGCTATAGTGCCAGGAGGATGATGGGCAAAGCCCTGCAGACCAGAGCCGCTCTCCACACACTGTCTGCACCGCCTGTGAGCTCAGAGAATCCTCACATGGCCGAGCTTTTCCCTCAGCTCCAAACGACTCACTGAAGTTGGCTGCCTATTATCATTGTCAACAATGGAGAAAAGTAAGCCCATTTGCATGTTTCTGGCTGGTGGCGTGTTCTCTTTAAAAACACAAGACGTTCTGTCATGCCTCTAACGTCTAAATCTAGCATTGCTCCCAACAGATTCATCATGTAATAGAATGCGTTTTGGGTTCTTTGTTTTAGCTTGTGTACACTGGCATTAAAAAATGATGACAGTGCCCGAGAAAGACTGTGCTTGGCTTTTATTGAGAGCGACTCGCACAGTTTCACGTTTTTACACACTATATCCCATTTATACAGCTGAACTTTTTATTGGAGCAATTCATGTGAGGCGCCTTGCTCAAGGGAACAGGCGCCCTACTTGGGAATCAAACCTTCAGCCTCTGAGACACAAGACTAGCTCCCTAACCATCATACAGAACCCCAGCAAACCCATTAACTCCAGATTACAGCATCACACCCATCGCTGCCTATTCTCCCCGGTGTTAATGAAACAGGGCTAAGACAGGCTATGACACTCATGAACCGGGTGCTAAACCAGAACTAAGCAGCTCCTTGCGTTTACTCTACCAGTTTGGCATAATCGAGTGGATGTGACGCTGCCGTTCTTAATCCTGTTTTAATGACCGTTGTTTTCGCTCCCTGCTCTTCCTCTCTCTGCCTCTCGCCCATTCCGCAGAGCTCACACTGGCCCCAGTCACAGAGCCCGGCAAATCGCGCCGTGCTCATGTACATCCGCATTATCCGACGTCTGTTTTTCTCCCCGAAGCGCTCCGTAAGGCCTCTCCGAGCCATTGCAGGCTAATCAATGCGGCTTATTTAAAAGCTGCAGGTCGCCTGCCGTTGTTTGTCTTTAAAGAAACGGGCCTTTTGACGTCTAATTGGCACCTCGCCAGCCGCGTTGTTCAGGCACCTCTGGGTGTAACATTAAACATGTTTCACTTCAGAAGCCAAGGTTACACCGCCGACAGGCCTTTCCTTTTAAAAGATATCCTCACAGTGACAGATCTGTTCTGGCTGAACACTCACGGACATGTATAAATTTACAAATTGTTTTATATCAATTAGTATATTACCAGCCGCTGTATTCTTTTAAGAAGAAACCCAATTCATACATATTTTATATTATATATTTATAATTATTTTATTTTGTAAAATGAAGAAACAAGGTTTTGCCTTTGATGCCATGTGTTGCTCTTCACATAGTAGTGTTAACTGTGCTCTTCATGCTCAGGGCCCCAAGTCGTTACCACCATCACCGGCCAATGAAATGTGCCTCTGCACACAAACACACACATGATTATAATGGGGTACATTGCTGTTCTTAAATACTGAACAGAGATCTCAATGAATTGTTTAATAGAAGACTTCCTGAAAAACTTTCGCAAGAGAGAATGTCTGTTTGAGGGCACCACCTCATTCTCTGACAGGAGCCCGTTGAGACGGGGGTCAGCAGGGGCAGACGAGCGTTATTTAAAAACGTGGATGGGACTGGACCAGTGTGGATCCCTCCCTGATGGTTTCAGCCAGGCGGCTAATCGCTCACTGCACTCCCAGCACTCTTAGAAACAGGACATAGACAGATGAGGCTGGCGGGTACCCAGAATGCACTGAGCCAAAAGAATGGTGCGGTCTGTGAGACAGTGGGACAGTGAGGTTATGCTGGACCGCAACAAGACTGTTCCTGTTGGGGCTAGCCGACAAGAAATTGTGGCTCTTTGTTGCCTGTGCAAGTCTCACAGCGGTATAGCTTCTTAAAAACTTGTTGGATGTTTTTGTACATGTTTTTTTTGGAGGAGGATAGTATGGCTGCTGATTGAAATTCATTGAGCTTTCAGGGGCTCAGTGATGACAACACACAAACTGTGTGGTGCCCCAGGGCTCGGTACCAGACTGGAGCTGTCAAAGCAGTGGGATCACTATGCAGTTAGCCGCTGTGGATCACAGCACCCTGCCTGTCTTTGGGTCAGCTGAGCCGCTGGTTGAATCTCACGATGAAAGGCAAGCACTCGATAACCCTGGAGGCATTTTTCAACAGAGGCGACATCCTTACTGGTCTGCCAGTAGGACTCAAAAAGAGCCTCACACATCATGGCAAACTGTTGGTCAGTTGCCAGTCGGCCCATTTTTAAAAATTCAAAGGCAGTATGACACCATGTGACACGGTCTGCTGGGTAGCTGACGCTCAGCTTTCACATTGAGAACTCCGTTGCAGCCAGGTTCAGTTCAATTTCATCCTCCTTCATCGTTAACCCTTTCTACCTTCCTATTATCGGAAGTAAAGACAAAAATACCCAAGTCAGGTAGACTGCCTGCTCTCGGGTTAAGCTATAAATTCATTATAGCCCAGTACCTGGCTGCTATGTGTTTAGCGTGAAAGGCTAATGCCAGCTCCAAGACTGACACATAGATTAAGGGGCTAAGGTTGTGCTTGGCTTTCCCGTGTTCCTCAAACAGCATACCCATAGTGCATCTGCGGTATCGCTCAGTGGCTATGAATTGATTCTGCTCCATTTCGGCAGCAACCCATTACTCAAAACCTGATTTCACTCACCTCTGTCATCCGGCGTCCTCTCGGGCCATTACCTAATTACTTGTTACACCCCCCCACGCACAACGCCATGTTCATTACATGAAGTCGCGGGCATGTGGAATCATGGGAGAACAGGCCACACAAGCCCAGCAGTCAGCAACCAGCATTGCAGTGTGGAAGTGAGGTCTTTAAAAATTGAAAAGGTCATGAATAATTTGCGTGGGTTTGATATGCATGTAAGCTGTTCCCTGGATTATCTTCTATATTTAACGTCGGACTCACAGGAAACCAAATTTCACCATTCATCATGAAAACCTTCACCTTTTTTTTTTTTTTTTTTTTGGCACCTTTGACAAGATGGTAGTTGAGAATGTGGAGAATTGAGGTCTCCTTTTAAATATATTTTTTCCCCTTCTAGCTAAGAATGAATTTCACATAAATCTCTACATCATCCCAATGCTATCATTGAGGTAGTTTAAAGGCTAGAAGCTTTAAGGAATGGAGCACCATTTTACCAGTATTTTTGGAGCATTATCTCCACAAAGATCCTTACAGATACATCTAAAATGGTGTCTCAGGGATGTGGACCATCAGGTTGCAAATGCTTTTAAAGGTTTCCTTGACTCCTCCTGAGATTTCGTAGCTCTACGTTGCTTCCTGCGGTTTTAAAATGGTGCAGCACAATGATCCAATGGTGAAAATTGACAAGTTCGTGAAAGAATGAGAAATTGGAGCATAAAAGTACATTTTCTGACTTCCTCCTAGAATGATTTCCCGCACATAATTGCAGGTGTGATAGAGGTATTGTGCTCATAAAGTCACTGAGAAAATGGAGGGATGTTAGTCTTCCAACTAATTGAGGAAAGTCATGAGTCACTTGTCTCTGTTTCCAAGTATTTTTGTGTGTGTATAAGGCAATAAGTTTGGCTGTAGTGGTTGTTTAAACTGTTTGAGGATCAGGTAGAGAGGGGCAGGGAGAAAATTGAACTTGAATTTCAACCCATTCTTTTGGCCATAACAAGAAACACACAATACAGGTGCAAAACACTTTCAGAGCATCTCATATAATTAGAAACCTGGGATTTATAAGGTTAATAAAAAAGTGTTCATTTTTTAGCTGCCCTTTCCAAGAGCAGAAAAAAGTTATAATAAATAAATTTGTCCTGTTTCTGAAGGTGCCTCCTAGAAGAGGAAGTGGAGGTACTCAATAGTCCATTTCTCTAGCTCAGATTTGCCACAGAATTCAGTTTGTCACAGAATTCTTACTACATGTGTGGAATATGGTTGCAACTTTGCGAGTGCACCATTGGGGTGCAGTGGAGGGCACTTTGCTCTCTGGCTGAGGTCTGATCACGTAGATTAGCAGATATAGATCCGAGCCCATCGAAGTGAAAAGCTTTAGGCAGTTACTGGCGGTGGTGGTTTGGTACAGGGTCCACTCCCCGTTCACCGCCCTCGCAGATCCGGTGCAAGGCGGCTGGAAAACCTCACTGCCGGGACCAGGCCGAGTTCCCCGCCGTGTTCCTGTTTTCGGTAATTGTGTTTGTCAGATGGGAGGCGGAGGGTCTTTATCATTCTCGACAAGATTATCCAGAAAAAGGTGGTTTTCCTCTGAAGCGGACATGGGCCAGCGGCCTCTTGTTGGCTTTTGGGAATTTGCTGTCCCAGTTCCATCCTAGAGTGAGACCTGGATCAATAACCCTTCAGCCCCCCCTCCCACCCCAAAAGGAGGGAGGGCATGGAGAATATGCAGCTCTGAGCTTCTCTGTTCTCCATCCTCTGAAGTGGAGAACTTAAGCCCTGTCAAAGCCTCGCTGAAATTATTCAGTGCGAAGTGTGTCAGGAAGTTTGAAAAGACGCTCTCTAGAGTTACACAAAGGCCACAGCTTCTTGACTTTGCGTGGCTCCAGTCTTAAACTTGCGACGCGGTCGAGAGCCCTGCAAAGGGTAATTGCTCCATCGACGAATGAAAAATCTGCTGGACCAGTCACTACTAAGGGCCTGTAGGAGCATCAGCTATCGCTGTGGTAACCATTGTCAGGGATGTTGTGAGAATTCCGTGCTTCAAATAGCCTTCCATTGTACGGAGGTACTGGTCGTACACATGCCTAAAGGTAGGTGAGCTGGATACACTCTGGAATTCATTCAACACTGCATTATGGGTAGAGGCTTTCCAGTAGACATCGGCTCTCATTACGAATGATGAGACACACATGCTGGACTTTTCCAGCAAGACACCAGTAGGGCAACAGAGCCAACACATCAAAGCTACATCATTCATTATTGGCAAGCGCGGCAGCTTGCACCTTGGTCTGAGATCCCCCATTTAATGGTGATCTGACCGTCTGGTTTTGGGGCGGGGCTGTTTCCATGGTGACCTGGACAGAGGGGTAACCGCATGGTGTGCGTGTTTCAAATGCCTCCGGCACTAGGAATTCTCCTCATGGTATATTTTGTTCTATGCGTAAAAAGTGCCACCAATCAGAGTGCGGAGCAAGGAAAGGAAAACCAGGGATGTACATGTCACACAGCCGATAGCATTTGCGTCAAAATCATGAGCGTGCTATAATAGGCTGTCATGTATATTCAGAGTTGGACTAAAACATGGATGACACTCTACTGGTGCTGTAATTGGCCATTTGTTTCTAAAGCTCCACGGATTTCTTCTGTTATTGTGCGTTAGCAAAGAGAGTAGATTGACAAGACAGACCGCGCAGCTGCTATGATTCCCAGCACGTCTCTGTGAGATTTAGAGAAGCTATCATGCACATTAGCTGTACCATGAACACAGAGATCATAGTCTTCCCTCATACAGGGTTTTTAATTGTCTTCCATTTACAGCCTTTGGTCTTGCTTTAAAAATATTAACAAACAGTGAGTGTACAGCAGTCTTATCACTCTCTCCAAGCCTCCCATGGTCAACCTGGTGTCTAAAGATTCATGAACTGAACATTTTTGGCTCTGCCTTACTCCAACACATCTATGTCACACAGTGTCACATCTGCAGTGTGAAAAATAGTAAATCCACTACCAGTTTTCCATTGTATGGAAAGGTAAGGTGGGGTGACTGATAACATTGATTTATTTGAATATTTGTTTGCTGATTTGTCATTGGTTGTTTTGATTTTCACAGGCAACCATTGGGATTGACTTCCTATCGAAAACGATGTACTTGGAAGACCGAACAGTGAGTACTTTTTATCTACCTGGCACTGATTGCTTTGTAATGCAAATGCAATCTGTTCAAAATCGAAATGGGTCCATTATCAGTCCTGATAAAGTTACCCTGAAATTAGTCTTTCATGATGAAACGTCTTAGTCATTTCCTCTGTGTAGCTTTTATGTGGAAAAACTGCATTAGCACACTCTATTTTCCTTCTAAATCCAGAACCCAGCCAAGCTTCTTAGTTATCTCACTTCCTGATCTGTAAGATGTGTATGATAGTATGTATGTACTTTGTACATAATCATTTCTACATGTTATGATCGATCAAATCATTCCTCTGGCATAATTTTTCCTTGTGCTCCTTATGTTTTCTTTTTCTTATGTATTTTTTGAGAAGGGGAAAATGTAGAAATAGGATTGTCTTATTTGAAAACGGAGGTGAGTCAATCAAAAAAATTCTTGAACAGTGGTGAAAGAGAAGGCTCTATCAGAGCTGATTTAACACTGAACATTTTGTTGTTGGGTCACGCTGAAATTTAAAACAAGTGAGATCTAGAGTACGTTCATTTGTCTGGAACCGATAACTGGTGGCAGTTATTCATGAGGGGGAGGGGTTGTTGTTTTGTCCCCGCCCCGGGGCGTGGCTTAACGGAGAGTCCCTGTCTCACTGCAGGTGAGGCTGCAGCTGTGGGACACGGCGGGCCAGGAGCGCTTCAGGAGCCTCATCCCCAGCTACATCCGTGACTCCACCGTGGCCGTGGTGGTGTACGACATCACAAGTGAGTCTTCCTCTCCTCAAACGTCGGCAAGAACCCTGCCGTCACCGGGCCGACAGAGACGCAGAGGCTGCCATGCAAACAGAAGGGGTTAATCGATTGAACGATTGGTTGATTGATTGAGTCCCCAGCAATGCTTTTCCCAGTTCATACACAAGCAGATAACACCCCCTCCCATCCCTGCCTCCCCAAGCCAGAAAAAACTCTCCTGTTCTTCTTTCCCCTAAAATGATTCTGACTGTAGATCTGCCAGCACACAAATGAGTCGGCCCCTTCAGTCTCTTAGTGTATAGCATTATGTCTCATGATGAGTTCTCATTAGGCAATGCAATAGAAGTCTTATGAAACCCCAATCAGTACACATTCCAATTTTATTGTGCATTAAAGCATATTTAATTGGAAGCCCAGTATGTAATATGCATACACTACAAAACGCAATTGCTACTCATCTCCCATGGTAATAAACAAGCCTGCGCGCATAAACAAAAGGAAATAACCACACATCCCCCCAGATCAGAACTATGCACACACACACACACACACACACACACACACACACACACACACACACACACACACACACACACACACACACACACACACACACACACATATGCTCAAACATGCACACACACTCATACACATATTCACAGACACATTAGCACATTCACAAACCCGCATAAATACACACACACACCCATAGGTGCACACACACATACACTCACAGACACAGGCCACACACACATACACCTTCATGCACCCAAAGACACATGGGGGCACACACACACACGCACACACAACCTCATACATACACAGGCAATCACAGACTCAAACACAGAATTGATTCTGTGTCGCTCTCACTGGATTCTTTTGTAGCACCAGTGCACTGCCCGTGTCGCTAAATTAAATCCCTGTACGCTCGCTTGTAGCAATGCAGATCGAGCAGTCAAAGATCTGGCCGGCATGCATGTCTCTGTACTTAAACTTTATTCGCCAGCTGTCAATGCTTTACCATGGCCTTTCAATCTAGCCTCCCTCAATTGCTCCTTTCTTCGCCGCCGTTGTGAGAACGCCCATTACAATGGAGCGGCTCAGACCGCCGCTGGCAGCCCTGCCTCGTCCTTCACCGCAGGGCTCCGAAAGCAGCGCCGCGGAACGACAGCGCGTAAACATGAGCTTCTTAGGAGAAAAAAAACAACATCCCTCCATAAAAATCGTCTACAGAAAACATCAGAAATATCCAGTCCCAGTAGATTCGTTTACAATGGCCTTTACGGTTTTAAATCTGCCATGGAACGCCTTACGATCGCACAGCAGTTCGGGTGAGCGATGGCTGTTTTTGTAATCATGCCCCAATGTCGAAATTCCACCACGCTCCGCGTAATTGTTATGGATCTTTGTGGGGGAATCGGAGGTATTGGCCCTCGTTCTCCGTGGTCGTCCTCCTCGTTCCAGTACGAGCTTTAGGAACCCCGTAAACCGGTCCCTTTGGGGTTTCCCGTCTTTTTTTTTATTCTTCGTCTTTTTTTCCTCACAATGAAAACAGACAGGTTTATTGTCTCAAAATCCCATCGTAGCTATCAGCACGGTGGTTTAATACGCTCACGAGCCAAAAGAACGCGGGTCACTTAAACATCCGAGGGTCCCTAGGGGGAGGATGGATTGCAAGCATAATTTTACAGGCAAATGTAATTTCACCGGATGCTATGCTAAATAGGATGCTCTGCACACTTTAAACATGGGGTGACTTTTATTATCGTGAACAGAGGTGATACCAGGAGTCCTGGGCCCCATTTAAAAACTACAACACCATCCCTTAGGCCTACTGTGAGGCTAACTGGCTACGCACTTTGCTTTTGAATAAAAATATAGCCCCACCAAAGGAGTGCTTTAATCTGTCTGATTTAAGCGGGTGTTCATATCTAGATTAAAATCTCTGTGTTACAGATATCTGGTTCTGTTTGAAGACTTATTTCTCAAAAAATCGAACATAACTTTCCCTTAAGCAGTTCCCCTTAGGCATAATAGTTAAAGAATAATATAGTTTAAATAGTTTGCCCAACAACATCACAGTGATTTTTATAAGCTGCGCTGCATTGACAGTTGATGCTGATGATGGTGATGGTGGATTTACAACAAGTATGTATGAAAGTATGTATAAGTATGAAAATTAACCCTCAAGAGTATTTCGAAATAAATACTCACATACACTTGAACCCAGTAATGAATTTTGTCAAGATATTTTTGACTCACTTTTAAACGCCCCTTACCTTGTTCTCCCCAGATGTTAATTCCTTCCAGCAGACCTCCAAATGGATTGATGATGTCAGAACAGAAAGAGGAAGTGATGTCATCATCATGCTAGTGGGCAACAAAACAGACCTGGCAGACAAAAGGTGAGTTTAACTGAAATGTCGTTTTTTTGTGGGAGCTTTAAAATGGAGAGTCCTCCCATTTTACAGTTCAGCGTGAGAGTGAATGTACTTCTGCTGCTTCAGAAAGCTGCAGGACCCATCTCTGTGGCCTTTTTCAATCAAAAGTATGAACACGTCTGGTGTAGCCATCCGTTTTAGCGTGTCATACTGTGTAGGGGCTACCTCTGTTACACCCCAGTGTGTACAGCGGCGTCCGGTTCACGCCTCAGCACCTCGTCGCGTGTTTGAAGCTGTCAGAGGGAGATACGCCACCGCTTGACCGAGTCCCAGAGAAGTTTCCAGATGAAAGCCCAGTGAGGCTCCACCCATCAGCAGGGGGACTGAGGGGTGCCGCTGGCTGCCTAACAATCTTAACGCGATACACGGCTCTGTGGTTCCACTCGTTTTGCTGTGAAATATTCCCATATAATTCCACAGAGAAATGGGGAGGCAAGTGAAGGGTGGGGGTTATGGGGTTGAACAGAACATCCCGCTGACAGACTTGATCTCATTTGCCCCTCAATCCCCCTCCCCCCACACACTTTGTCATCTCAAAGCCCGCTATTTAAAAGCAAGCATCTGTCAGGAGAAATACCTTGAAGCCCGTGCCCTTGGCGATCTTCAGCTGAACACATTAGCATTTTTTTCCACAAGGGGGGAGTGAGGGTTTGATGGGTGGAAGGGTGGCAGTTGTTTTTTTTTTGGGGGGCAGGGTGGGGGTATTTTCCCCCTGGCGGTTTCTCTAAGACAAAGGGATATCTTTGATTTGTGTGCGCCTTTGACAATTTCTCATCTCTAATTAAAACTGCTGGTCACATACAAGGGTTTATTATGTTTCCTTATTCCTGTGTGGCTATCAAACAGCTTTGCCATATTGTTTCAGAGTAAAGGGAGCTGGGTAGTAAATTAGAGCAACCCTAGAGACCCTTTTTTTATTTCCTTTCACTAATAAAATACCTTCAGCCTCTCCTGTAGTCGCGGTCTTTCACGTTTTCGGGCCAGGTCTGCGAGCTGCAGCATCTTGCCAGCGATGCAGTTTTTGAATCTAAAATAATCATCGAGAGAGTAATTAGCTTAGCGTAGCCAGAGCCCTGAAAAGGTATAGCTCTTGAATCTTACATAGGCGCTATTGATCTAAAAGAGGTCACCGAGGATCTTCAGTAGATGACTGTTTATCAACCACAGGAACAAAAGAGTAACGGTGAGAAAAAATCTCCGTTCACCTTTTACTGAGAAAGTCTAGGGAGCATCCAGCACTGCGTCAAAGCAGGATTTGGACACTCCAGGAATCTCTTTCCTAAATATGAATCAATCAAACGCGTCTCTCACATGCATTAGTCGGTAGGATAGGCTTCCACTGCAACTGTTTTTGTGTTAAAATCTGTAATCAATAAGTATATAATGGCACATAATAGTTGAAACAGCCATTCAGCCCAACGAGGCTAGTGATTTGCTCTCAGTTTACAGGATATCCAGCACTGCATGAAGCCTGGACTTGAAACAAGGGTCTCTGCCTCTACTACTTGACCTGGCAACCTGTTCCGAGTATTGACCACTTTTTGTGTAAAATGATATATGGCGTTAATGCTACCATCCTTTTTAGTAAAAAAAAAAAAAAACGCACTGTGAGGCTACAGTATTTGGCGAATTTGTAATGCGGCATATCTGTTGTCTACCCTATCAACCCTCTTTGTAGCTGCCTCTGCTCTGGTTTAGCAATGCTAATGCAGTTTGCTAGCAGATATCTGGAGGTATTCCATCAGCAGAGCGGCACTTGTTCACAATGCTGTTTAATATTCGCTTCCCTCCTCCCACCCTCAAACATGGAGCTCACGAGCAAGAGACAATCATTACGGATCTCCCATAAGGAAACAGCCTCGCCTGACTTGTTTCCAATTACCTGTTGGCTCTGTACACTATTGATCTTGTAATATTTCCATGGCGAGTGCCAAGAGTAACCGCGGGTAACCCACGACACACAGGCCCCCAGTGATTGGACCAGGCTGTAAACAGGCTGGTCGGTAAATGCTCATTTCCCCGCTCTCTCGCTGCTCGTTCGCATATCGCGTGTGACTTGTGGTCAGGGTAAGTAAGGGTGTTGCCTTCTCGGTGTCATGTGACTTCACTTCATTCCACTGCACAGACATTATTGACGCATGCTTACCAGGGGAAGAGATCCTGTAGAAAGACACATCCTGCCTTTTGGGGCGTGGCCCAATGGGTGTCATCCAGACTGCATACCTCACCAAACTATGGGTATTTATATGACCATGTAAATGCTTACAATATGCATGAACATTATGCAAATAAATATTAATTAATGGTCATGCATAATTTAATCATTTTAGCTAGAAGATTAAGTGGGCGGGGCCTACCTTGCATAGCTAGACCACACTCAGCCCATTCCCACCCTGCATCCTCACCGAAGTGGGGCGAAATTTAGCCACAGCCAATGTTATACCACATATTTCTCATTGCCATGGCAGCTGAACAGGTCTCTCTGTAGGTTGTGTATAAAAACACTTGATGGGACGGTGGGTTTTGGCTCTGGTATTTCGCGGATGCTGTCAGTGACAGGGCGGCCTGTTGGTTCCTTTCGCTCGTGCTGAACGGTGGGTGGGTGGTGGGGGGGGTTTAAGCCATAGCATCACGACAGCGAAACATGAAAGGCAGAGCGGGGCACTGCGCTGAAGGAATGCGCAAGCCTTTGTCCGATGTTCCTGCAGCGTTGCTGTAACATTTACCCTGACTTGATCCTCCTTGTGGCTGCATCACAGACGGACTCGGGATATTTAACTGCTTGGAGCCGGAAGCGCAGTCGGTCAAATGCCTGTCGAGGCAAAGCTGGCTTCGTTTACCTTAAAAACGGGCCCTGAAAGATCGTTTTGTCCTCGGGCTCTTCCATAACAGCTCCGTTGTTCCGGATCGTTTTGTGTCAGTTGTGCCACTCTCCAGGCTTGGCAGATCAAAAAGTGCCACGTCCATCGCGACTGGCTCTGATTTAACCTTGCGTCTTGAAGTGATTACCACAGCAACCAAGACAATGTGCGCCGTTGTTCTAATCAGAATCAAAGACCTTTTCTGGTAAGTCCTCTAGGGAGAAATGCCCAACAGATGTTTTTTCGTGAATAATTCCATTTTTTTAAACATGGCCCTCTGGGACATTTTTGGTGTTTTACAACATGCTAATTAGTATTCCATCACAGTTGTAGTTTAAAAAAAGTCAAAAAGGTTGACTGCACAATGAATATCCAGTTGGCACCTGCTTTAACGTCTCTGCCCAGGCAATGGTAACACTCAGTCAGTGAGGTCTCTGTTTTTAGTCACTCTTTCATCCCCCTGAAAATGATTTTTCATGGTTAGGTTGGTGATGGAACTCAATTCAATCATAATCAAAATAGCTCAAGCTGAAAATCAGGCTAATGATCGCCCTGCTGAACATAATGCAAATATAAACGTAATGCATGAAATCCAATTCATGAATCCAACTTTTATCTTTTCTTGTGTTGATACAATTTGCCATCGCAATTAAATACTGCACATGTGACAAAAGACTATTTATTTTTTTATTTATAATATTGTCTGAAAAAAATGTTGACGTACTTCTGTTTTGCAAGTCCTGAATCCAAAGTCACGCCGGCACATTTTGTTAGCGATTCACATTCAATTAAGTGTTCGTTCCTCTCTGCTCATGTCTTCCTGCCACGGTAATGGAATGTGACACATTCCGGTTGCTTCCATTGGAAGTAACTGACTTTTAATAAACCTTGTTATCTGTCAGAAAACACCGCAGATTAAATAACAGGAGGTGAACGAGGGCCCGTTTTATTGATTGAAATGAAAATTGGGATTCTGTTTTAATCTCATCTCCACCTCCCTCCCCCACCCTGCCAGGTTTTCGAGTCTTCATGAACCGAAGCAAGTTCCTTTCAAGGGGGCTGCATCGGGGCTGGCGATGCTGTCCACTGAATAATTTATAGGACAAATGTTAAAAAACCACACTAAGGTTGCCATTAAGAATAACTCGTCTGTACTTCCACTTATAGTCCCTGAAATATTCATAAAGAACGGTCTCCTTTATGCTGCCCTAAAAAAGAGTAGGTCATTTCTGACACGTTTGAAAAATAATGAACACGATGTCCGCTGTGTCTTGATCATGAAATCATATTGATATTATGTAAATAAGAATTAGGTGAGGCTGCGCCAGTATCCAGGGTGCTACATATCCTGTCTTGCTTCCACTGGGTGTTGTTTGGACACTGAAATAGTAGTTTTAAGGGGCATGATTGGCATAGCGCTACCTGCTCTTGATAACCTCCAGCTTAGCACCAGGGATAGAATGCATGGTGGTGCATTGCCCTGAGGAATGATTGGATATGGTCTGTGGTACGCTCTGGACCATACAGCTCAGAGCATACCGTACAGGAGACTATAATGATGTATACGTTTGTTGCACATTGACAAGCTTGTGTCCCTTCTGTGCATATTATGTAAATGGTGACTGGAGGAGGTCGCGAAAGCAAACTCAAATGTAGTACCTGAACCTTAGGCCTTTCTCTTGTATGATTTTGCATTTTTGAAATGATTGATAGAGTGTGGCACGCCAGATATTTTACACAGAGTTCTGTCAGCTGTGCAGAAGTACGCGGGGGGCATCGTTTGCAAAAGTTACTTATAGACTCGTGCTGTGCCGTCATCAGGAACAGCTGTGAATGCATGGAACAGATTGCCTGGGCGGGTAGTCGAAGCATTCGCAAAAGCTTAGGAAGTGCACACATCCAAAATGTCTCTCTGCAGGGGCTGAATCGAGGATAAATCACAGAAAATACGAAAGCAATATTGTCAGCACTCTGCTTCATCTTTCTGAAAAATGTATTTAAATACAGATTAAGAAACAGGACAACCCATGGGGATCTTTGTTAGGTAGTGTCACAGTGGATCTCCTCATCTACCTGACGACAGTTCCCAAGGGATGTGAATATTGTGTTGTTTCTTGAAATGCATTTCAGTGTAATTTTTGGAGCATTAAGCAGTGTTGGGACATCATCTTTTTTCAAAGAGGAAGCAATGACCCTTGGGGTGGTCAAGTCAAGCATTGGTCGATATGTTCCAGAACACGGCTATTCAACTCTAGATCCTGCGGGCCTAGTGTCTGCAGACATTTACTCAAATTACGTGATACACCACACAATTTCGCTAACTAGCTCCAAGGTGGTGAATGAATTAGTAAAATTGGGTGGTGTAGTGTGCGGTTGGAGCAAATATCTGCAGACTCTTGCAGACTGCAGGCACACTGTCATTACCAAATGTTTTGCCTCGTGGTGCTTACTTTAGTAAGAATTAAACAGGAAGCAGAACATCAGGATTCGCAGGGAGTGGTCAGTCACCCATCTGCAGGGCAGACGTGCTCTGTGTATTGATTTGTCCTTAAGGCTGTCGCATCTCTCCCCCTGTATACCCGCCTGGATCCTGAGCCATTTAGCGGCCATCGGATATCAGATGTAGATCCACAAAACTAGCCAACAGCCAGCTTGCTTTGGAAAAAGCTAAATGAAAAATACTTGCTTTATAAGCAAAACAGATTTTTTTCCTACAGAACCACTGAAAATTCTCTGAACGATCAGGAAGGTTTTCAAGATTGCGGGTAGTACAGTATAAAAATTTGGAGGGGGGTTGTTAACATTGGATTGTGGATGAGATATCCACCCCCTCTGGAATTCCCACAGGCATCTGCCCCAGTCTCCAACCTAGGAGGTGAGACTGACAGATCACCCAGGCAGGGACAGTGCTGGGGAGGGCAGTTCCTGCTTTGGAACGGCGAGTGGTCAATTAGCATTCCGTCCCAGACATAACCGGCCAACGATGCGGAGGCTCCCGGGGTGCGCCGGGGGCCACAGGGCTGTCTCTCGCAGCGGGAAATGTGCTGCTGAAAGTGCTTTTACGGTCCGGAGCATCTGCGTACCTTCTGGTGTCAGCATGGACTGGACCGGCGATACCAGAGCAGGGGCTAAATGAGACCCCCAAACGAGACCGGCGGATATCGCGCGCTCACTGAAGTGGACCTGCGTCTCCGCAGTGGCCGGTCAACAATTTTGATGGGACCGAAGACGTCAGTAATTGACAGCTGCTTGCAGGTCCAACAGTTATGGGATTTGTGAAGTCGACACTAGACAGTCACTAGACAGGAAAGCTGTTAGTCTGACGCTAATAAGCAGCGATGCTATCTGCCCAGCCGACAAGCAGCATTTTCCATCTCTCATCTCTTTTGGTCTGTATTATTTTCTAACGTGGGATTTTAAGGCAATATCCTGTGTGCCCTTTCCTCTATTGAACTGAGAATTTTAACTGCGTAATGCTTTTCAACATGTTTATTTCTGCTCTGGCGGTGGGCAGTATCGGGCTTCTTTGGAGGGAGCTGGTCTCCATGAAGAGTAGCAGATGGTGTTTGCCTGTTCCAAATTACCCACCGCAGTGTCAGCTTCAATCAGCCACCTAGGTGGGGGGAAGAGGCTGGGGCCAGTGGAAATAAGCCCTCTCGCTGAAGGCATCAACAACCAATTCAGGATAACAGGATCTTCATTGTTCGACGGTTTGTTTTAGGAAAGCGCGATGCTTTGATCTCTGGACGAAAGTCATATTTTCCACTCTCCTGTAGCTGATTCTGTTAATTATCCCATGGGATTTTGGGCCATTTCAAACATTCTCACGGTAAAGATCGCACTCGGCCTTAACTTTTTTCACCCACACAGTTTGGCAAGCCCCCACAGTTACATTCCAAATCACGTACCAGCGTTCGTGAATTACATATTCGTTAGAAAGCACCTGTAGAAACAGGGGTGCCTGCAGAACCTTCAGCACAAGCGTAATCTCTGGTTGGGAGGCCTGAGGCACTTTCAGGGTGCGTCCCCTTTGCAGGTTTGTAAGAAAGACTCACGCTGTTGTCTCTAGTTCCTTTCTGCTCCATTTCATGTTTCCCTTGAAGTTCCCATGAAGTCTCTGCTGGGAAGCAGTTGAAGGGAATGGAATGACGACACCTGGCTTGGTGAAGAACCTGCGCATCGCAGGTCTCTTTCTTTGGAGCCGGGAATAATCTGCCTTCACTTCCGTCTGAGTTCTTCAACTGTTTTTTTCTTTCCATTTGGTGTGTCGCTTCCTCCTTCCTGAGACTCATAAACTCTAAATGTAGTTATGGAGGAATGAGGTTTTATGAACCACCTAATGGGTGGCGCGACAATGAGCTGCCCGTCACTTATTTTGACACACTGATTGGTTGAATTCAGGAATTCACTGGTGGCATATGACAGCTCCACCCTTTTGAGGTGTAATGAATCCTCAATTTCCCTTCGCTACTTTCAAGTCTGTTTAGTCTCAGAAATGGGAGCAAGTCAGAGCGAAATCAGGTGTCGCGTCTCGAGGCGACCGCGATATCTGAAGGGGCAGCGAGGACCGCCACGTGATAAACGGTAATGATGTGTCTTTCCCGAGGTCCTCAGAGACAAGCTGAGCCTGCCGCAGCAGCGGGGCGATTAGACTATAGCCACCCCCACCAGAAAAGAGACGATGGAAATTGAGGCCCTTTCTGCCAAGAGGAGAGGGCCATTTGAGTACGTACACAACATCCACCTGACAGCTTCGCAAAGCAAACGCATAGCAGATGTTGACTAATTTTCCCGGCACAACAGTTGTCAAGTGGAACATGCAGAAGTCGTTGCTACATGATTGCTTTCCGCACCCATTATGCCTGCAGAACAAACAACGGAAGGTGGAGCTGCCAGACTGTGAAATTTAATGTATGTCTGTAACAGTTGGTTTTATTATCACATTGATATTGATATCAAATTATCTTTTTGTTTTGGGGGGCAAAATCATTGGCAGTATTGTATAATGTTCAATTGCTTCAGTATATATCAGGCTGTATAAATGGATTAAATAGATCATCTGTGAAATATGTAAATATAATATGAAGGCCGGTGTGTTCTTTACAGCTGAGCTGTTTCTGTAATTAAGCTTGTAAAAGGGACAACCTGCCATATGTAGATGCAGAAATATGGCCAGAATTATGTTCTGATCTATAGCATGTAATATGAAATTGGATTGAAATGATAGGAATTACTGAGCCCTTATATACTCTCTTCTTATCTGTGCAGTTTTTTTGCACCCACCCACACATAACTAAATTCCATATTTGGATATGTTTTTGGCTGTGATGTCATAAAAGGTGAGTCATATAAAAGGTGGTTGTGCATTGGTCGGCCATTGGGTGCAGGCCACATGGTTGAAGTGTGGTCACGTTGTAGCTGAGTGTGAAATATTTAAAGGACGATTGGAATCACTTTTTTAACCACGGTGCTAACCATCTCCTGAAAAGGTCAAACGCAGATTCACTCTTTCATTCATCAGCATGCAGACCTAATGTGCTTTAATTACTGTCTGCCTTCACAGCTGTGAATCAGTTTCACCATCAATTAATTAATGAAGTAAGATCGCAGAAGAAAATGGGGTTTTTTCCAGTGAGTTATGCAGTCTGCTGGGGCAGAACAGTTTTCATGTGTCTCTTTCTTAATACCGTGGAACCTAGTTTTAATCATGTTTTAGGAAAATAAATTGAATGAATTCTGTCTCAATCCTCATCCACTCAGACTTGCTGATTTCCCTTTGGACGGACCTCGGCAGGGTTTTTTTTTGCTCACGGAACGTCTGTCGCTTATATATTTCAGGCAAATCACGATCGAAGAAGGGGAGCAGAGAGCCAAAGAGTTGAATGTAATGTTTATCGAGACAAGTGCGAAGACGGGCTACAATGTCAAACAGGTAAGGCCACCCTCGACCGATTGGACAGCACCAGTGGTGTAGTGGTTCCAGGTGGGCACACTATAACTCCAAACCCCATATATATTAATGGTACTAAGGCGAATAGATGGATGTACTGTCTGAGGAAGTTGGAATACCGTAACTCCAAAGCCCATATGCATTAATGATAGTAAGATAAATAGGTGGGTGTATTTTCTGAGAAGATGGGCATAATGTAACAACATAGCCCAAATATATTAATAGCATATTAATACGAATGAGGCCAGTGGGTTGGTATACTGGAAACACCTCATCATTTTGGTGAGTACAACCTTAGCAGAGCAGCAGAGGAATGAACCCCATTATGCATAGAGCAACCATCCATTCACAATTACTCAGGGAGCCAATCAATGTGTTTTCATGCTGAGAGCACCATTTTGGTTGGTCTATAGCACACTGAGGACTCCACCCATGGACCTTCTCTCTCCCATCTCTGTTCAATGGTTCACAAAATCAGAGTTTGAAAGTGCCTGATGCAGGATGTATTTGTATGGCATGTCTCTCTTCTTTTCATGTGTTGAGAAAATTCCCTGTGACCTTGCAGTGTCTGTGCGGATCAATATTGAAAGTGCATATAAACAAAAGCTTGAGAAACCGACTGAATTCTGTGGAATGGTATGAATATTCCATTGGTTACCTGCCACGTGCATACAAAATTGGACCCAGTACCTATACTTGAGGAACCCCTTTAATAAACTTCATGGGTGAACACCTACTGCCATGACCAAAAACACATTGGGTTCTAACACCAAAAGATAAATGCTGTTCAAAGTTGATGACCACATCCAAGTCTGAAGCACTCATCATACATTTAGGACAGTATTTAAGTACAGCGCAGAAAGCCTACCTCTAATAACCAGGCCACACTCTGCTTGGACGGTTCAGCTGGGCAAGACTGATGTGTGAAGGAGGACAGGGAATTATTGACCCTTGCTACAGGGGTCAAGTCATATTGATTCAAACCTGCACTCTGATCAAAAAGCATTGTTTCTGTCATTGCATTTATAAGCAGGGAGCTCTGGCCCAATGGGATTCGGCCTCTTTCACATGTTACCCATCACCACAGGCCAAGAGCAGGAGAAGAAGCTAAATGTACATGTGTATCTCCACTCTACCGATGGCACTTTTATGTATAGGTGCAACATCAGCCTATAATACTGTAGATATAACCTATATATAATATTACTCAGAATGCGTTGTTAATGCTTAATTGTGCATATAACTGCTGAATCGATATAATGAGCCTATTAATTAACATCATTTTTTTACAAGTACTACTCATGAGTCATTAGCGTGCACATCATAAATCCAGCTGTCACCAAGGTTAAAATGGATGCCCAACGTGTCATCTGCATGTGCAGCATATCAGTTGTAATAATCATGTAGCTCGCTGTTCATTTAATGGCCTCTAATAATCATTCTAATATTGAAAAATGAATCTTATGCCGTGCTTGAAAAATGATAGCGGGTGATAGAAGAGAAAGCGAACGAAAAGAAAGATTCGAGGAAGAATCACGGCGAAGCAGAAAATGAGTGTCTGTTTATAACACACGCACGCAGGCCCATGCACACATACAGAATCCCTAAATTAGTCCTCCAAGGCTTGTGTTGTTCCTCCAGCGATGATCAAACACTAAACCCATTATCTTCGATACTGCTCGGCTGTAGGAGAAAAATGGGAAGACTGGAGACAAGGCACGCAGCACCGAGACAATCACCCTTGTGCTTAAACTTCCACTGTTCAACAAGTGAGACTCCTTCCGTGCCATTCAAACTGTGTACAGTAAATTATTAATTTATAAAACAGTGTTTTTAGGAATGTGTTTTCTAAGAAATGCCGCATTTCAATTGAAAATTGCCCCAAGCCAACCAAAAATACGGCATTTTAAAACAGTGTTTTTAGGAATGTGTTTTCAATTCAAAATCAATACAATTCAAAATCAAGTAGATCAAAACAGAATACTTTGACATTTCACAAAAGTGCCAGAAAAAAAATGTATCAATATGAGTGCATGGTTTTTATGAGCTTTTTCTGTTTTCTCTTTTTCTGATAATTTTGAATATGAAATGAATCACAACATGAGCTGAAATCATTTAACCTTGAGTAGTTAAATGTCTCCCAAAGCCTTTTTCTCCACAAAAACACTGTCAGTGTCAATGTTGTCAATCGATAACTGATGTTAAGCTTGTCGAATAGTAGTGTGTCCCATGTTAACATCAGAAATTCTCTGTATGACATTTTGTATGACATGATTAATGGCTGTTGTATATGGTATGCATGTTTACACTGCTCTTCCGTAAAGTATTCATTGATGTGGTGTATCGAAATGCAATGTTTACACTTGCAGTATGTGGTGTATAACATCAGCATCTGTTTCTAGAGAAATACATTGTAGTACAAAACATCACAGCAATGCATGTGTGTGACAGAGACAAAGATGAGTATGTGTGTGAGAGAGAGTATTTAAATGTGCTTGTAATAGGGAGAGAGTGTGTATGTGTGTGTGTTTGTGTGTGTTTCACACACCAACAGTCAAGATGTTTGTATTCTGCCCCAGTCAAATCAAAATGTGTTTTATAGATTCCTGTCGCCTGGACAATCAAAAACTCTGACTTGAAGGTGGCAAACAAAATTGCTCTGTTTATTTATTTATTTATTTATCTATATGCTGTCTTTGGGGTTGGTTTTCTCATATATCTGTGCCAAAAAAGTGTGATTGATTACTCTAAATGAAAAAAATGAAGGCCTAAAACATATTTGTGCAGTTTTTTTATCAGTTTTGGTGCCAGAAAGCTGATTATTCAGACTTCCATTCCACTGACAGCTTTGCTCCGTGTCGCGAAAGGGAGAGTGAGGTGGCGGGAGTGGGGGTGGGGGCGGCAAATCGGAAAAAAGACGTCTCTGATAAATAGAACTGGTCCTCTGTCTATTGTAGAGCTGACACATCAGCTTTGTTAGCTGTATGTTTTGACCAGTCATCCTTTTTACCCTTTCAGTGAATCACAGTCGCCACAGAAACATTTGATAAATACGCCAGTCCAGATTGTTTCTCTGCCGTTTCTGTGTTTATCAGATGTGAGCATCTTTTGTCTAGATCCATTGATAAATGGTCATGGTTTTATTTGCTTTGAATTTGAGCACGACTAGAAATAAATCCTTTCGCAAGCCCTTTTTCTGCTCGTTTTTTTTCTCTTTCCCAATAACCTTTGTAGGAGCCACTGGGGAAGGACAAAAGGCATGTGATCCGCCACAAGAGCGCTGCATTTGCATCCCAACGAATCGGGCCTCGTTAATGGCCTCCATGTGCAGGGCCGCGGTAATAACAGAGTGGAGACCGCTCTCAGAGTCATTTAGTGTCTACTGAAATGGGCACCCCTGGGACAGTGATGCACTGTGGGTAATTGAGTGTTTGTAATGGAGCTCCTGTGGTGTTTTCGGACTCTAATTGGAAGGAATGGAGACGCGCGGCCCGGGCCCCGCCGCAGCGCGAGGAGATGACAGTCGCCGCGCGCAGAGCCATGTCTCCGTTAGACAGGTGGCCACTGTCTCGGTCCGTCGAGCGGAACATGCGTTCTCAGGCTTCCGAGCTGCAAACGAGCAGAGTGGCCTTGAGAGCCGGTGGGGTGGGGTGGGGTGGGGGTGTGTGGGGGTTTGGAGGGGCAGCGGCATCCTGCCTCGTCCCTGTCCTTGTGGCCGTCCTGACTGACAGGCTGCTGAGCATATATCAATAAAGCATCTCATACTGGGAGTGCTGATCCAGAATCAGTTTTGTTTAGCTCAAAATGGTTAAGGTCGTGACCGGAAGAGGGTAATACTGATCCTAGACCAGCACTTATACTCTTTTCTAAACTTTTTCTGAATATGGGCTATGATCCTCCTCTTTCTCTTTCTCCCTGTCTCTGGCAGCTGTTTCGACGCGTGGCGGCCGCCCTGCCAGGCATGGAGAGCATGCAGGAGACGAGCAAAGAAGGCAGTATCCTTTCACTCGCTCAGACCTAAACTACTTCAGAAACATTTTTTATTCTTTTGATTTTTTTTTTTTGAGTTGAATGTCTATGACTGCAGTTGCCTTTCAGTGGAGAAACCACAAATCGTGGTCTAAATTACAAGGACCTTATTTTGCGGAAAAGGTCACGTTGGGGCCTAAATTACAATTCCTTTTCAGCATATAAAAGCTCCTTTTGTGAAAGAAAATTATGTTTGTTCAGCTTGCATTTAAAAATGTTCTGTTTGTGGTTATTGCTCTGACCTCTTCCGAGACACTTGATCTCAAGCTTCAGTTCCTTTTTTGTGTTGGTAGAACTGAGCTTGTGAAAACAATAAGCTGACAACTGCAGACAGGAAAGACAACAGGCGGCTGGTACATACAAACACGTTCTCTACATCACAGATTGCAGGAATGGTCGTGGATGTGCTTACCTCTGACATAATTCTCCATAGATACGCATTCGGAAGCTGGGAACTTGGGCTGTAACGGTTTTGATATAATTTTACATGAGTGATTGAATTTAGGTATCACTGCCAAACATGTTTTTGTTTTCATTTTGAATTATTTGGACTCTTCATTATATTGAAATATTTGGAGAAGTGTGTTTGAGAGCCAAAATCCATACTCATCAGTCACTTGCATGTAACTGTAACTTTCAGTAATGCAAGGCACCTCCTTGTGGACAAAATTATAAACATGTGACATGAGAAGATGAAACACTTTGTAATGTATTGATACAGGATCTGAATCTGAATTACCGCGTTTGGTTTGAGATGCAAGTGCATAGTGCATGGTATATGTATGAGTCACAACAAAGTAGTTTGTCCATAAAATGTGTTGAATACAAGCAGGAGAAACCGAGCATCCAGCTGTATAAGATGCTCACCAGCCATTTTTCATAGACGATAACTCCAAGATGACGTTGACCGACATGTACCTCCTCACCTGCGCGGTCATGCGTTAAACATGCTCTGTCGGGAAATATTTTCTTGCTTTGCATCGACCGACCTTGGAGAGAGATGTCTCCATGATGACATCACTCTAAACGCCAATCCTCCCTCACCTCCCCCAGCATTGCTAAGCTGAAGGTCTCCCAGCATCCGCCGTCGAAACATTCTGGAGCGAGAGAACTTGACACGCATCCAGTTATGTGATATTGGTAGGAATCCAAATGAACAGGACTGCGGAATAGGATGCCTCTCCAGACTCTGGGTTCTTGGCCTGCCGTCAACGGCCTCTGACAGCAAACTCCGCAGATGGCCAGACACATAACCAGTTTGGGATGCGGGCAAGTTGTGGTACGCGAAACGGTGGCCAGGAAAGGCATGACCCCACCCACTCTTGAACTCTTGGCCCCATAGAGAGGAACGAGCGGGACCGTCTGGCTTGCCTGGCAACTAGAGGTTTTCACACCGTAACCATACACATCGATGACCTCACAAACCTCTCATCTCTCTTACCTTAAGCATTTAGCAAACACCTTCATCCAGAGGGACACACACAAACCAATATTTTCTGCTGTCTTATTTGTACAGTTATTACAAAATACCTTGTTCAAGGGTTCAACAGCAGTGATCCAACTGGGAACTTAACTTCAGATCTCTCTGTTCCAACCCCAGTTCCCTAACAATGACACCCCACTGCTGCCTGAGATTCTCGTTACATTACATTAAGGGCATTTGTTAGACGCTCTTATCCACTCCTTATCTACCCCTGACAGTAAGCATGGTTTTAGGTCTTTCCGATGTGTGACTGCTACATGCTAAGCTAACTGTACCTAACCAGTCACCTTCTCCACAGCCAAACATTCTAGTGATAAACACCTCCCTGTGAATTTACGACACAGGAGCAGTACAAATTTTGGGATGTGGCTCTGTTGGTGATGGTACTCCACAAAAAATGCATTCCAAGGCCCTTGCATGTGCAGGCTTGAGCTTCAGCTGTCATTAGCTGTCGTTGGGTGACTACACTTAGCCTTGCCCCTGCAGTGTGATAAGGCTGGTTTAAGGCACCGTTGTTTGCCGTGTTACCGTGCCATTACTTCCTCAAGTGACCACAGCCTGCCTGCTGTAATCTCCGACAGTTCCAGTTCAACCGTAGCGCGAAAGGTAGTACAGAAATTGCCCAGCTGTGCTTCTAAACAACATCTGGTCAGCTCCATACAACATTATTCATTTTCATCGGTGTCCCATTTTAGGCCTACCCACAGGAAATATACATTCCCCCTCACAGCAGTAAAAGAACAGTAGTCACATCATGTACAGTGAGTACAGAGCAGTTCATATCGCAGTGTTTCTCAAATGAGTAATCTTGGTCTTAGGCATACCCTGGGACTTTAAAAGGTCGGTCCTCCAAGTAACAAAGTGGGCTATTGATCAGTGCTAATGCTTTCCTCGCTGTTATTCTTAATTGTGAGGGAGATGGATCCTGTTGGATGGACGGAGAGCTGAGTATGCATGAGCCGGCCTTGACCTCATGCTTTATTCATCCCTTCACTTGTTTATTTTCTTCCTCTCTTGTCCGCCTCATTGGTGGCTAGGCAGAGCGTCCGTATCGCTCCACACTTATGTGAGCCCATGCCTGCTAAGGCCACACAATAGCTCTGCTTTTACCATCTCTCCCTCTCGCTTTTGTCCCTCTCCCAAGTCTTCGGGACTCTCATTTCGTATTTCACGGTGGTACTTTTATGCATGGAGAAAGAACATGAGCTGAATGTAATTCCATTGTTCCAGAAGAAAGCGGCCTTTCAGATGAGTCTTCTTCTACCGTACATGCGCCAGTTAGACTGGGCTGATTCTGGAGGCACAATCAATACCCATATCCCAGACGCTGGAGAGATATATAGATGGAAAAGTCTTTTTTTTTGGTCTTTACTACCTTCTTAGATATATCAGTTAAGTGAAAAGTAGCTTGGATTTGTTTGGGGTTTTTTCACTCCATTGGAACGCTTCCTTGGGGAGTAGCTCGGTCTTTCGTCCTGAATGGCTAAGCGAAATAAGTGCCCGGGAGTCAGCGCTAAAGGACGCCTCGTCATCGATCAAGCAAATGGAGCGCGAGCGAACAGCTTGTGCCAGGCGGCCTGCGCTCGCCTCGAGCAGTGCGGACCGTTTGGAAAGGAGGGCCTCGTTTGTACCGGCTCCAAGGAGGGGGGCTGGGAGTAGACTCAGCACACCGGCCCCTCACCCACCCCACCCCAACGTCAAGCAAGACCAACTGTCACCATTGTCACACCCCGCTTACCTGGGTGAGGTGTGTATGCCAGAAGAGGCACCGTTATACATCCATACACACCACATTCTGAAGATTAGCGACAGGAATTATTTGAAATCTCTATCTTTTCACATTGGCAATTCCTTGCTACTCTTCTTCAAACTGTTTGTAAAAACGGAAAAGAAGTCTCATGTAAATTATAAGCATAATTTTTTGCATGAACCCACGGTATGCTTGGTGCCCAGCCATTGACATGCTTAAGTTGGTTTTGGCGCTGTTGTACATTGCTTTTGGCGTTGGCGCAGTCCGAGTTAGCCCAGGAAGACCTGAGTGTTAAGCACAGAAATCTGAGTGCCTTTGAACATGCTTCCGTTCTTTTGGAATGTTGTTTATTTTCTTTCATAAAAGCCAATAGTCACAAATCCAATTTCCTTCTCTGAAAGTCGAATTCTTTTGACACACAGAAAAGACAACGTTTAACTTGCCACCATCTTTCCACAGTAATTTAAAATACTTATTTCCCCGCCCCCATGTTTTTCTCCCGAGTTTGCGTATGTATGTCTGTGTTTCTGTTCCCTTGGCAGAACTGTCATTACCATAGTAACCACCGATCTTTGTAGAACTGTGTTCATTTTTCATTTGTTTCTGCTTTCTTTTGCTTGTTTTTTAAATTCAGTTAACTTGTATAATTAATATTTATAAATTAGTATTAAATCTCATTGAAAATAATTAAGTAGCCCTGGGAAAGTCTAAAAACTGATAAAAAAGAAAGCCGTAAAAGAGGTTATACAGCATTTTGAGTACCCCCTCCTGCAGCCATGACCTGTAAATTTGTCTACTTTCATTTTTGTAGCCTTGTGAACAGAGACACCATTTGAGCATCGATCTGTACTGGTACAATCTCTTCCCCCACACAGCAGTCTATTCACTCACTCAGGAGTCTGCAGTCTGTATCTTCTTTTAGGGTGTCTGTCTTCCTCTTCTCTGGGTTAATCCTCTCTCACTCACTTAGAGAAATGTATGTACCTGGATATCACATGCCTTCATTTGATGACAGTGCTCTGCTGTGTCCTTCAGCTTACATTTCCATGATCATCCTTCATTGTGGTTCTTTGTGCCACTGCCTGATTGTCCTCCATTTTGGCTCTCCATGTCCCCCTCTGATCATCCTACATTGTGGTTCTTTGTGCCACTGCCTGATTGTCCTCCATTTTGGCTCTCCATGTCCCTGCCTGATCATCTGCCATTGTGGTTCACCATGTCAATGTCCACCTATTGATTCAGAGCCAACACCCAAGCTCAGCAGTCATTCAGCAAGCAGAGCGGCCTCACTGATGTTCCTCTCCCAGAGTGTGCCAAGGCTGTTTTCCCTGAACACCCTGTCAAGAAGGGACACTCTCATGGCCCTTCCAAAAGTGCCTCCTAAGCCCGAGATCTGTAGACAGGCCTGTCAGTTACGTCAGCGTTCAGGAGGGATTGAGCGGGGAGAGCTGACAGCTTGGTCCTGAGCCATTTGCACTTCGTCAATACGCAGACTTTTAGGCTCCACAGCGCTCACAATGAGCCAGAGTGCTCCGGCCTGGTCTCAATTCACTCTGACTGCCAGTCAGCACTGTGTGTCCCAAACTTCACACATTTCTGCCTGCCCTGGCTCAAGCCACCAAAGCATGCATTTCCACATACGCTTACATCATTCATGCTTCCTGTGATATATCATCGC
Source organism: Albula goreensis (assembly GCA_022829145.1). NCBI lineage: Eukaryota > Metazoa > Chordata > Actinopteri > Albuliformes > Albulidae > Albula > Albula goreensis. The sequence goes on along the minus strand of CM040764.1, from coordinate 4,775,119 downwards.
AGCCAAATTCTTCTTAGACAGAGGGGGTTAAGCTCTTGTTTTAATTGCCTAACTAAAACTAAAACCATGACCGGCAAGCACCCCTGTGGTTTTTACAGTGAGTGAAGATGAAATTCAAACCAGTGTATGACACCATTTCCTTGATTAATGTAGTGTGCTATAACCTGAATCTTTAGTCTGATTTTAAAAGGAAAAATAATTAAATGGAGTGCCGGTCTCTGACGAGTATAACCATGTTATTCATTAGTTATCTTCAGTGAAGCCTCAATAACAAAAACACATGAAAAAAGATGGTTTTGGGGGCATTTTACATGTGAAACAGGTAATAAATTGCAATACCTGAATTTAACACATACAGTATAAAAGTATTGCTTCACAACAGCAGACCTCTCATTTCTGTTTTCATATGTGAAACATTTTTTTGTATGTTCATTTTCCAGTCATGGTGTTCAGACAAATAGTCAGTGATAGTAGTAATGTTCAAATGTGAAACAGTTTTTTTTAAAGGACTGCATGGTTTTTCTTAGTCTTGCATTTTAATCCTTATTTCTGCAACAAGAACAATGATGCCTTTGCATGACAAAGAATAAAAAGAGAAAAGTCAGCAACAAATCTGCACAGGACTAAAAAGAAAGAGGTTAAGCTTGGCATCAGCAGACAAGACTGCCACCTACCTCCCAGGAGACCGCAGAGCTCTGCCAAGACTGCAGGGGGCGATGATGTAGCACATTTCATGCCTCGTGTCAGGCCCCGTCACTATGGCACCCCTCCTGGCTGACTGCAGTCTGCCCAGTGCAGCGCTCTTACTGTGTCCTTCTACTCAGCTTCGGTTTCATCCGGAGGTTCGTTTGTCCTTTTGCAGTAACAGACAAAAACAGCAAACAACGAGAGCAAACAAGCTAGCGGACGACATGCAGTAACACTGCAGCTAAAAATACGCTGAATCACATATCAAACACCATCGGAGCTGTGCTGCTTTGAAAAGCATGAAGTTAAATATCTGATACAACAGCTCATAAATGCTTAAATAATGAATTTTAGGCATATTCAGTTTATTGTTGGTACATTGTTAAATGTTCTGTTCTTTGAAAATGTTTTCTGCCCTGTATTTCCCTGTGCTTGTTATTTGGAGACTCTATGAAACCAAGCAGCATTGTTTGGTTATAACTGCAAATACTTATTGTTGATGATGAAAATGTATTCTATTTTACTTTCAGGTAAACACGGTAGTATTAATATAAAATGATCAGAGGACGTTGCTGGTGGGGGAAGGGGGATATGAAGTTCTGGAAACTTCCATTCTATCTTTGAACAAGGCTGAGTTACTTCAGTAAGATCTCCAGGTCTACAATTAGATTGTATATTGTTGTTTTAGTTTTTAATAAGCTGTGTATGTTGTTCTCTAATGTTATTCTTACCATAACAGTAACCTAAATCTGGAAGTGAAAATTAGGTTGTAAAAAAACTGTGACATGCAGAAAACAAGAATTATCATCTTATGTGATGCTTGTGGTAAAGTGTTTTTTTTTTTTTTTTTTATCAGCCTATAAAATTTTCCTTAACCGCCACCCTCCAGTGATTGACATCAAACTGGACAAACCACAGGAGCCCCAGACCAGTGAGAGTGGATGCTCCTGTTAATGCACCGCCCCTGAGCTGGGCAGCCTCATTCACACCACATGCTTGTTGTGTTGCTTCCTATTGGTTAGCTTCCAGTTGAGTTTTTTCCGATTGGATATTTGGCCTTTTACATCTGATTGGTTGGAACTAGTGTGACTTCAATCTTCAGTTGTAAAATATTGTACTTTATTAACGAAATTGCCAAAAAAAAAAGGTCTTAAAAATTTTAAAAATTAAAAAAAAAAACTGAGAGGAAAAAAATGGTAGATTAATTCCAAACGTGTATACTTTTTTGAAAAACTAGAATGGTACAGTTTTTGTTTTGTATTTTTGTATACATAAGGAAAAGCACTGAAAATGATGCGGACAACCTAAGTATTCAGCTTGTTCGAGAATGAGAGGGATTGGGCCGGACAGTCCAATAACGATAAAGATTTTAAAAATTAGCCTTCCTGAGTGAAAATACACAGCATGCATGCGAAGCAGTTTTTGAACGTTAATTCTGTCTGCCGGTGTACACAAGTTGAAAATGTTAAAGCTTATTAACACCTGTGACTTTATGCATTGCGTGGAAAGTTCTCTCGTCCGACATTCCTGTAAAAAAAAAATGGATTTGAATATATGATTTGAGAATTTGTTTTCAGTCAATAGTATGTGTAAATGTTACCTATCTATACAAGCAACTTTAGATAGCAACTGGACCCTTTGAAAAAGCCATGTCCATTGCATACAGTGCATTTTGGTTATTTTTGCTGAAGGAGTTTCACAAGCTTTCGGAAAACACTGAGACGCACTGCGCAGTAATGTATATATTGTTAATATAATTGTGACCATCCTTCATTAGATTCAGTCCTTATTCACCTGTGCGGAAGGTTCACAGTGGGTTTCAAGAATCAAAGGGCTTCTCCTAGGCCTTTGTATTTTTCTCACTGACAGCCAGACACATTCGCTGCAAAGTGTCTTAGCCATCGTCTGTTTTGTCATGGCCTTACTCTGTCACTGATCTGCTGGATAAGACTACCATTCGCTAGCTGGTCAGCCCTACTCTGTCTCGTCTATGATACCTCTTAAGAGCTTAGCGCTTTTCTGGCCTTTTCCTGGTCTCCACGAGAAACTCACGGGTGACATGCCCAACAATAGAATTCTATAGTTTGCACATTCAAGCCCTTTGCATTGAACGCTGCAAAATGGCCGCTGTTAGCATGGAGGCTGACTAAATGGAAGGGGCCTCTCCAGATTATGGTGGCCTGAGATCAAAAAAGGCCTGCATGACAAAACAAAAACAGAAACATTATCAAAGCACTTTGCTGCTTTTGTGAGACTGTCTGTGGGGGGTTGTGGGTGGGGGGGGTGACCAAGGACCTCACTCAGCAACAAAAATCTCAGTTTATTTTCGCATGGTGTGATGTATGCAAGTTAATTTGTTGTTCGAAGAAAAAAACAATAGTAATCCGATAAGGGAGAAGAGAGGATAGCAAACTTCGAGTATTGAAATGTTTGGTGGACCAGTGGTCTGTGAAATGATTTTCATTTGATATGTCTTTTTGTGAGACTGAATTGCACTTTTTTGTAAATGTTTTGACAATGTAAAACCTGCATTGTAGCCTTTACTTGTTAATGGAATATAACACTTGTCTTCATAGCAGGTGGAACATCTCAAAGATCAACATTATGTTAAAATGTTTGCCATAACTGTTAGAGAGCCATTTTGAATATGGCCCAATTCAGCCAGAATTTGCCAGAGGGAGCCAGGTAAATAATGAGAACGCAGTCGGATTAGTTTTAGTGTACATAGTGCGTCGTTGCACTGCTGCAAAGTTCCTTTTTGGAATGTTTATCAGACTTCAATGTCCATCGAGACTTGAGGCGGAGACGGATTCGCTGCGCCTGTGTGACCGTTAGCGAGATCAGGTTGCGGCCTCCCTCTGTGAAAGCTGGCCGTCAAAATGTACCCTTTCACCACAACCGTTATATTCACATATCTGTTTCAATGCCGTTTCTGTCTCCGTCATGACAGCGAAGTTTGGCAATAGGGGACTTTGACTGTAAATTTGTCCGTTGACGTGAAAGGTTTTGTTTTTTTTTTCCTCCTTCTTTTAAAGTGCACTGTAGTTTCATATCTGCCCTCTTGTTGTTTTAATGGGATTATTTACTGCTGCCTGACGGGACTGAGGAAGGAGTAATATTGTTCAGGCACTCACTGGGCACCTAAAGGAGAGAGCCCCCACACCACTCACCCTGCACTGTAAAATTTCATGGCACATATCCACATTAGTTGTGAGGGAAGCCGTATAGGCCTCCTGGCTGAATGTCTGTGCTATTCCCCTGCATCATTTAGCTTATTTTCTTCTGTCTCTGGTTATCTACACTGGTGCCTTCTTGGAGCACACAAAGGCATGAAATGGCCTCACGGGGAGGTATAGCTCTGAACGGGGCCTTTTTGGACAGAGAGGAGAGCGTTTAAGGCATTTTGGGTGGGGTAGGGCGGTTGGGGTGGGGGGGGTATTTATTTAATGATTGATTAAAAGTGCCATTTGTTTGCCATGTTCCTTGAGTGCGTCATACCCCTTTATTTCCTGTCCTGCCACTATGGCCAGGTTTTCCATGTGACCAGAACCCTCCCACATGACATGACCATACTCGTGGTCATGTTTCATTTGGCGGAGTTTGAGAGGTAGGGCGGGGCACTTCAGTGCTCCACCCCCACCCCACCCCAGCACTCCCTCCGGTGGGGCTCATAGCGCTTTCTGTAGCATCTCATCCATGGTACGTTGCAGTAACGTTGGAGAAACGTTGGCAGAATGTTGGAGGAACGTTGTGTGTTCGCTGGGGGTTCCCACCACAGCAGGGAGGGGGGCATTCACCATCAGAGCGGGCTCTTCATTCACACTGTATAGAGGTTTAGCATGTCTGTCTAAAAAGATCAATAAAAATGTCTTATTACCAAAAAAACTGCCTGCTTCTCTAATTATTCAAAACCTTTTCACAACTTTTGATTATGAGAACTGTACTATCTTGATATGAGTGTTTGAAATGTCCAATGTTTGGTGGTTTCACCTTAAAAATGTAACTTTTTATGGATATACCAAATAGTTATTTCTCAGACTGAGGGCCTACCCTCTGTATTTACATACCTTTCCACCACCTGGTGTCCTGCAACTGCCAGCAAGGATTATCAGTGCTGTGCGTATGAGCGTGTCTGCTTGCCTTTCTAAACCACATATCCGTCTTTCATAGGCCTTAACGGTACGCTACCAACAGAGAGGAGCAATCTGGACAAGACTGTGCTCGCCAACAATTAAAAATAACCCTGCATGTATGTGTCGGTGTTTCTGTGTGTTTGTTTGCGCATATGTGCATGCAAATTGGAAAACCAAACACATTCCTATGGATTTACTGTTGAATATATAAGCAAAATATGTTAGCTCAGAGAAAGAATTAAAGGTTAGACTAATAATCCTTTTTAACAGGCAAAGGGACCCGTGAACTGGAGATGCACAGACAGTGTGCATTCAGCTGTAGACCTGGAAAAACCCTTTTTAGCGGCGGTGGGGGACAGGTCTGTGCCACGTCTTAACAGGCACTGTCGAGGTCTGGAGATTGCCCGAGCCCCCACCCACAAATAGTACTTGTGTCCCTTGGGGGAGACGGACACTATAGGGAACGTGCCCCACAGAGTTAAACCGGCCCACCACTCAACTGTGGATTTTCCAAACCGCTGCTAATTACCGGCCGAGTGCTTCTTCAGTCTAATGGAAGCTCTGTCACAGAGCGGAGGAAGCTACTGAAGCAAAATGGAGGATGGGGTATCAGGATTGGGGGAAGCTGAGCACTAGAGACGCAAATGAAAACCCAACCAAATGGACCAGCGATTTAGGATCTGTGATGATGGGGGGTGAGGTGCGATGGGCATTAATTGGACTGTAAAATAATCCCCCTCCCCCCCCCCCTTCCCCCACCACCTCCTGCCCATGAGATCCAAATGGCCTTTGCTCCATTAGCAGAAAATGGAAGTGCTAGTTCACTATGGCAGCAGAGAGGGCGTTCGGTTTAACAGCTAAACCAGTGTCGGTTTCGCTTGAACGGCCCCAGGTCTTCCCCTTAGTCACAAATAAAAGACTCAAGCGCTCAGCCGCCAACGTCTCAACATCATCTGGCTGGAAGGACACACATAAAGTGAATCGGGGCTGCGACAACCTGGTCCTCCAAGATTCATACCCTCAGCACTGAAGGTAGCGTTCGCCTTTTTGCAGTGTTCAGTGTTTTTTTATTGTGACTCAGGTATATTCGTTCAACACTGTGTGCTTTACGTATGCGTTTTTACATACCTAAACACTCTAACTTTGTGAGTCCACGACCTGCCTCGTGATTGGATGCATTCAGCATGATTCATCTCCTTATTGGAATATAGGCTGTCATGAATTAAAATATATAATGGCTTAATTACATAATTTTATGTCAAGATGACTGTATGTACATAATAACAGTGTAACTTCATTTGAGTGTATGTAGTGAATGGTAACATGCTTTGTTGAAAACAAGCAGGGAGTATTTACAAATTTATGCAGCATATAAATAGTTAATTTTTCAAGGGTATACTGTATATGTAGTAAGGGCTGATTATAATATAAACATTTAACAAATAGTGGGACTTCCTGTCAGGATATACACAATTGTGATGGTGTTTGCTCAGATGTTATCTGTGGTTCCTTGTATGCATCTCTCTCCTCTCTCTGTCACTTACATTGTGTCTCTCTCTCTCTCTCTCTCTCTCTCGCTCACTCTCTCTCTGTCTCTCTCTCTCGTTCGCTCGCTCTCTCTCTCTCCCTCCCTCTAGCTTCTTTCCTCCTGAGCGATGTACAACACAGAAGCAGACCTTCGCTCCCAACTTCGGGCGTCCAGGACAGAGATCGCCATGGCGATAGACGACCCCTTCCCCTTGCTGTATGGGCTGGCCGACCACGACATCATCACAGAGCACATGTTCAAGGTGCCCCACCCCTCACGCCATCTCTACTCACTCAGCGCCACCTAGAGGCCACTCTATAAAACTACATCTCATAATGAGCATGTAATGCAGTACAGAGCTTGAAATAAAGTAGAAGTTCCCTCTCTGGAATTTAACTTAATCTTTTGTCCTTTTCAGTGAACTTTTCATATTTTGTATGTCCTACCAATTATTTTAAATGAATGAGTTCCTATCCAGGAAGAACTATTTTTATCTAAAGTGCCCCTGAATGTTTAATTTAAACGATACGTTTCATCCTCAGCATTCAAAAGCAAATCATTTATGCCCCTTCATGTCATGATGGTAAAACCTCAAATGTAGTCAGTCGTGCAGAGTAGTTTATTTCAAAATAAAAGTTCAGCAGAACCAATCGAATAGACTGAGAAAATTATGATTATTAAGTAAACATTTTATCTCATTTCATATCGTCCAATTTGATCAAAATGTGCATATTTTCCCTGATGTTGTAAATGAACACTGAGGAATTTCATCTAAAAATGTAATTTTGTACTGCAGTGGGAGGAAAATACAAGGTTGGGTCCCCAGTGATGGAAGCAAAATTATACACAAGTAAATAGAAGTACAAATTCATCAGAAATATACATGTTTAGATTAATGTCAAAGATGCCTACAGCAAAAGAGCTTTAGGACAGAGCTGTAACCTGCTACACGAAAAGTAACAATGGAGCGAGAGTCACATGAATGTATTTGACTGTCTGCTGAACTGGAGTCTGCCATGTGAATGACTCTTCATGTAATGGCTGCTGCTGCAGGAGACTTTGGAGAGGACCAGGCAGGAGGGTATCCACAAGGCCAGCTACTCCCTTCTCACCTGGCTCCTGGACCGGGAGCCTCGCATCATCCAGGCCTTCTGGAACAATCTGTCCAAGGAGTACAACCAAGAGAGGTACCCCAAACTGCAGGCCCTCTTCACCAGCCTCCAGCAAGGTAACCGGAGGGTCAGGGCTAGGGCCTGGGGCCTGGGGACCGGGGCCCGGGGGCTAGGGAGGAAAGGGGAAAGGGTCTGGTGTCAGGCCCTGGAGCAAATGACAATAGAAGTCATGATAACTGTTGACAGATGGTGACTCAGGTGTCCCGAGGAAGAGTAAAAAACACCCTAGCGGCCACAGGACGTCCCTCCAGCCGAGGGTGCAGCACAGCAGGAAGAGGAGCCCTGGGGACGAGGATCCGATGCATACCAAGAGAGCCAGCAGTCCAGGTCAGCCGTCCACCAGGGGGCGATATATCACCATCACTTTAAAATGTTTTTAAAACCCTTTGCTACATACTTCCAAGGACTTGCTGAAAGGAAAGAAAACAATAAAAATAAACAGAAATAAAGTAATAACACACAAATGACACAAGTGCACCCAATCTTACAGGAGCCAAAGTGAAGTCCGTACGGAAGACAGACAGCACGGAAGTGTCTCGGTTGCCAGTAGGAAATGGTAAGCATTCTGTGACAGGTAATCAGGGAATGAAAAACCTGGAGGAACATAAAATCAGAAAGTGCTAGGTCAGACATCCAAATAATTTAACAATCATTCTTCTTCATTGGGCCTTCAAAAAGTACTTCAAGGCCTAATTTTATGTGGATATTAAATGATAACTTTATTGAGGTTAAAATACTGATATATTTCCTTTGAACAGCCCTTTTTGCTCGTAAAGGAAGGAAATATAATAGACAAAACTATGAGGAATTTAGTCTTGAGACATACTTCTGTTATTAGTATTTTGCTAGTTAAAAGCATCAGTGATTTGCTGGTTATTGATTGAATGTGCCAATGAGGAACTTTCTCTCGTAGGTATCCAGGCAGTATCCACCTCAGTCCAGAGGGCAGTGACCCTTTCCTCTGGCGAGCTGCCAGTGGGCTGTGGAGCGGTAGAGGAGATCCTTATCAAGCAGGTGTTCGAATCAGGTAAACCTGGCTGCACCTGACTTTATTAATACATGTATTTTGTTCCCTGCTGCTTCCAACTACCATCATATACACCCTATCCTTGAGCACCCGAATCTTCCTCATGAAAAATTATATCCAGGTCACATAATTGTTCTTAAAAATACTCTCTAGGAACCAGTAACATTCTTTTGGGTTATTCTAAAAGATATTTTCACTTGCATCATAAACAAATGTCCTATTTTAATGTGCCCCTTAATTTAAAAAAATTCTCAGGTATCCACAGGACTGTTTTTATGATTTTGACTAAATTTAAAGAACTGTAAAATTGTTTGATTGAAAAGATTTTGAAGCTTCATTTTAACAATAGATTCTTGCCGACAGGAAGCTCAAAGAAATGTATCAAAGTGGGCAGTGAGTTCTATTCGCCTGGAAAGCATGATGAGCTATCAGGAAGGAATAAAGCAAAAGCTGTGAAGACCCATGTTCGCCACAAGGGGGCGACATCATCAAACGCCAGAATGGCAGAGGTAAGGAACCCTGACGTTTCATTCATTTTGATTTTTGATCTTTACCAACGTACATAAAAGTACATAAAAATATGCAAACAGATTAAAAGAACAATGAGAAGTACAAAATAAAACAACACTTTTATAGTCAGTGATAGAACAGCAAAAAGTGTTAGAATTAAAAATTAGCACCACACAGGGAGATATATTTCACTCTCTGGGGTTATGTATCCATGGTGAACATTATTGTTTTAATTTTAAAGACTTAACAGTACCACCCACCAGAAGTTGAAATTCAAGACTGGTTTCAATGGAGTGATAAACTGACAAACAATTGAAAAATGATCAAAAGAAGTTTTTTGTGCTGCTAATACTCTGTAGTTATGTGCGTTTACTAGCAAGGGCAATGTGGGTAATTGCACCCATGGGGAGTTTTTTTTGCCATGACTGAAGCGAACAGTGAAATTTCACATTATAACTTCTTGCGTGAAGAAACACAGTGTATGTTTTATACAGGTGCTCATGTACACACAGATCATTTTATTGATGTCTTACAAGCGCCTCAGCAAACAAACACAAGCGGTTAAATATGGAAATTGTTATTCCCCTTCTAACTGTGTGTTGCTTTGGGTGTGCGAGAGTATCCGTGCTTCTGTTTACAAACAGCACGCATCCTGCGCCCAACTTAGGTACAGGGAACACGCATCATGCAGTGGTGAAAAAGAAATGGAATGTAGCGTAACGTTTCGCTCACAACCCAAACATATAAATAAACTGGAAGCGCATTTGTCAGAGTGTATTATAATTATGCTATGAAATGAAACCAAGCGACATGAAAATTTGATGGAATCACAGGAGGGATTTAGTGTTCGCTGAACTCAAGGGAAGGCTGGAGGATAAGATGATTGTAAAATAGAAAACTGAGAGTGGGGGGTTCGGTTTTGGGAAGAGAGAAAGTATTTGTGGGGATCAACCGGGCTCCTTTTTGATTTCTCATTTTGGAATGCAGAATTTAGCGAAAGAATGAAGCTGTAGTACAGCAGGTAGTGCTGGCTGCAAACCACCAATAAAATCAGAGTAAAAGACAAATGGGCCTTCTTTGACCTTGAGTGCAGGTAGCAGGAAATTAGCTGTGAAGGGCAGCTCTAACCATGTGATTTGGGAGTAATATCGTTTATTTTGTGTAAATACTTTTTTGAGCATGACGTTTTTTTTTAATTTACCTGCTTTCCTAATTTGTGTGCTCTCTCCTCCCACGGGAACGACATGATTTGCATGAAGAAATATTTAGTAATTGTTTTTTTGTAATCAAGATCCGTCTTGTCTGTGCCTGCTACTCCTACATTGTCTCTGTGAATTGGCCGTATAATTACATGTGTCTGTGTTTTCTATGACACTGGGAGATTTATGGGGTTGCTTGACATACCTGTATTGGTAATTGTTAGATTCCAGGTGGAGGAGTTATAGACTGGATGGAACATGATTCTTGACTGACATCTAGTTATGGTCCTGCCTGGTGTTTCTTCATGTAAAACAGGTTCCTAGACTCGAACGGTTTTTTTCTCCTGTCATGAAAAAAAACAACAAAAGCGATCATGAGATATTTATTCCGTTTTCAGGCATCCAAAAACTCTGCATGTCTTCAGATCTTCTGTTCCACTGATCCCAGAACAGTCTAATGAGAATACTGCTGTGTGCCTCTTCCTCTTGATTTACTTGCAGATGGCTGATCAATATTTCAATTTTGTTGAGTGTTTACTTGACTGCATGAATAAACAGACAGTGATAAAGATTAGTGTAATCATTTAACACTTTGGATACCTGTGAAATTCTCCCAGATAACTGGCAGTTTCAGCAGAATCATGTTTTTATGATAGTTTTTACTAAGTGAGAACGAAATTCCAAAGACCAAAGCTTTTTCAGTATCAGCTGCATCAAAGAATGTCAACTATTTCAAAAACGTAGCCGAACCAGGTCGGGATTCCACGGAACGACGACGAATGCGCCGTGTGCAAGGACGGGGGCGAGCTGATTTGCTGCGATGGCTGTCCGAGGGCCTTTCACCTCGCCTGCCTGGTACCCCCTCTCACCTCCATCCCCAGGTGAACCCCCTGACACTGGGGCATTATGGGTAGTGACAGGAGAATTATGGGTCCTGACACTTAGGTCAAAAGAGTCAACAGCGATGTGACAGAAGGGGGTTTTTATTACTGGTGAGCAAAAGGCCAGATCGCTGCATGACTTGAATCAAAGCCCAGTTACGACATACAGGCTAGACGATAATGTCGTGTAAATGTGACAAACCAAACAAGAATGCAAAGGCAGAGTACAAATTACACCTCACACAATTTTGTGGCTTAAGTCAGTACATAACATGTAAATCTGCATTGCATTGGTTGCTTTTCATGGAGCGGGATCATTTCTAGGAAAATTTTATATCAGGCTTCTATGCAATCTCAGTTTGCCTGTGTGAAAATTGTATCTTTGTTTTTTTTTATGTCAGGATATTTTCCACCAGGCATGACACAAAAGAGCAGGACGATATATGACCAGTATTGCCCAGTCTGGAAACAGTCTCAGGGCCTTATTGTACAGATGAAAGCCTTTTTGCATTTGATTGACAACTACTTGTAGCCTTGATCTCGATCACATGATGCTTAGCTGTACATGGCTTTCAGTTGATAAGCAATGAACTACGGAGAAACCAAAGGCCTTCTCGCATTGTTTTAGTGGGACGTGGCGCTGCCAGTTGTGTCACAGTGACCGAGGCGAAACTGAAGGCAGCTTTGTACCTATGCAGGTGAGTGTGAGGGCAACAGGAACCATGAATAAGATTTTGGCATGTATAAGATTTGGATTTTGGCAATCCGTATAACTTAGGTTTAGTACGAAAGATCTCAGTCTTAAACATCCATATCATTAAAGTATAGTATTAATGATTGCAATAATAATTGCAATTATAAACATACATATACAGAAAGTATCATATTCATGATTACAATGGTAAACACCCCCCTATTTAAAGTATGGTGTTAATTAAAAATTGGTAAATAACTGATTGTTTGCACTGAAACATTCGGTCATGGGAAAGAGCAAAACAGTTTAAGGATTATGTGACAGATCATGTGGCTGTCTGTATCCCAGCATGCTTTGGGGTGTGACCACTGGCACATGTGTCTCCCCAGGCTGCCAAGGTAACGGAGACCAGCTCCAGCTCCACGGTGGACTTTTCTTTCTTCTCCTCTCTCTCCTCCGCCTCCCTCTCCAGCGTCACCACCAGCAAGACCAGCCAGGCCTCAGCCGCCCAGGTGACGTCACAGGGCATTGTGGGATATGTGGCATAAACGATTTTGACAGAACTGCTGTCCATATCGGTGGATTTCGTACAGTCCTTAATAGCTAGACCCAGGGTTCATGCCACACCTTGGATCCATCAGCCAGTCGAGGCTCAAAAAAATTACCTAAATGGGAAATTTAATTCCTGATCCGTGTTACTCAACGTCAACAATGTGACAATAATTCAAATTCCATGGAATCTGAACACTGAAACCTGTCTCCTCTTCGGTTATTTACGTTGGCACCAGTGTAGGATTGATGTGGAGCGCAGTCAATATTTGCGCTGAATGAAACAGGACATACTGTAGCACTTAAGTTCTTTAGGTGGACTGTGCACACCTGTTCAACTGTTTGTCAACTCCCAGGTCACCTCATGAATTGCCCTACATTTGCAAGCACATGACCCAGAGGGCACTTGACACTGCTGAATGGAGTGTGTGTGTGTGTGTGTGTGTGTGTGTGTGTGTGTGTGTGTGTGTGTGTGTGTGTGTGTGTGTGTGTGTGTGTGTGTGTGCGTGTGCATGTGCATGTGCACGTGTGCATATGCATACCTGTTTGTGACCATGTATGGGTGTGTGGATGTGTACCGGTGATTGTGGATTGTGTGGGACCATGTGTGTGTTTCCTATGTGTCCAGCTCCCAGGCGGTGAGTGTGTGGCTGTGGGGGAAAAGTGTGGGGCATGCCATCTGGGTGGAGACCTCAGCACCTGTTCTCAGTGCCAGCAGACCTTCCATCCTCGCTGCTACTTCCTCAGGTGAGACAAGCCTGTCTTCAAAGAGGCGAAAACTTGTCCAGGTCTCAGAACCTTGACACACTGACAGTAGACAAGTGATGATGCAGCAAACCTTCTATTCATGTAAATTCATTAAATTCAAAAATGGAGACACAAGCTTTCGTTATATGGATCCTGCAATCTGATAATTACATCTGATGGTATGATACCCAGGATAGTGAGGATTGTGTGTCATTAGCCAATTAATAATCTCCTATCATAATGATAATAGCCTATTAATACCATTACTAATACCAATACCTATACCGATAATAGCCTATCAACTTCAACGCGAGGGTAACTGTGCGTGTCAAACAGCGCACTGAAGTGTGTGTGTGTCTGTCGCTATTTCCACAGTGGGAAGACCAAGTGCAGGACCTGCTGTAAGACGTGGGGCGGGGCCAGTGACCGGGGCCAACCCTCGGCAGAGCCCGAGGGAATGCAGGTATCTGCCGATTGGACGAACTCAGCCAATCACACGTGTCCGTCGCATACCTCTTCCCCTGGGTCCTATTTGGCGGTTTGTTAATGTGGTTGTGGGGGTGGGGGTTTGCGCGGCAATTAAAGGGACGAGGATTAGTGACTCAGTGTGTTTGAGTTTGTCCCAGTGCGTGATTCACATACCATGGGAAATTGCAACCTGTGTAATTAGTATGGTGACTGACAGCACTTCAGTACAGATTACAATTCAAATTTTACTAGCCTTATTAAAAGCTAGCAGAACTGGTCTCTCTTAAAGACACTTGCAGGGAGGACACAGTAAAATTCGGGGGAACAAACAGTTAGTACCTGAATGTCTTGATGTCCTTCCCTGACGTTTACTGCGTTTTCTTGCAGGGCGTTTGCGTTAGTTTGAATCTAGACTCCAGCTCAGAGGAAAGAAAAAATGTTTATTTTTGAACACTGTCACCATCAGACTACACCAAAGCACAACATTTCCACGTTTGCATGTTATTTTGGTGGTATGATAGATGTTCATTGGTCCATGTTGCTTAAACTTTTAAATTGTAATGAATAGTTTCAGGCAGTAACGAGTATCTGAAAATATTTAGAACGTCCTTGCCTCTGGCTTCACCATTGTTTGTCGCATACTTTCTGCAGCTGTGTTGTTATCATTCCTACAGTCATGCACCTATATTTAGCTTGATGTGGCCTTTAACACAGAGGGAAAAAAGAGCGGGTAGTTACTGCCATAAACAGTTCCCAACAATTACTATCAGTAAAAATGCAAATTCGCTTGTGCAAGTTTTCGCTGCGGTCTTGGCAAGCACGGGACTGTCCCAGTAAGTTCTCCGTCCCCTGTCTTTATCCGTTCTCCCTCCGTGCCAGCAGGTGGCGCTGTTCGAGGCTCCCCCCGATCAGGCCACCCCCCTGTCGGAGCAGATCCTGAACAAAGAGGAGTTGGACTCTCTCATGGGGGAGGTGAGTAGAGTGGAGTGCCACGTTCTTGCGCTGGCGCTGTGGCAGGTAACCAGTGAGCACAAGTCTGCTGAGCAGTCTCCCTGGGTGGCAAACACATGAGGAAAACCACCACACCTCCATGGCTGAAAAGCTATCGTTGCCTTCTCTCAGTACATAATTACTGACTGAATGAGAAAAATTTGGCTCTGTGTGGCAGTACGTATGGGGTTTTGACATTGACAAATTTTGCACTGTTTCGGTCCAGCACATTGGGTTTAAATGGAACGTGAGATGACGTTAGTGCCGATGTTCAGCTTTAATTTTAGGGGATTAAAATCCATTTTGGCTCAACAGTATAGGTTTCATAGCTTTTTTTATATACAGTACATAATTAGACATAATAGGATGTAATTGGATGATGCTGAATTTGACTGCTCAGATGTTTCTTGGGCGGGTGTGTTTCATGTCATTGTTATTTCATACACAAAAGAGCTGATGAAAGATATGCCGTTGATTGTAGGCGTAACTTCGGCATTTGGCGTTGGTTGTTTTGTCTCTCAGCATGAGCAGCAAACATGTTTGTCCATGCCAGAAAAGCAGGCTGCCATGACCCTGAAGAACCAGAATAAATCAATCAACCACATCACCGAAAAGTTTTAGGTGTGTCAAAATAAACTTTTGAATTAATCGGTAAGATGCATCAATGCGCTTGAGAGCTTAGCATTAGTGTCATGGATGACAGAAAACGAAGAAAGTGAAGAATGAAAACCTTCAAAGATCAACCTGCACCTGAATGGTGTAAGGGATAAAAAATGAGGAAGAAAAGGGACAGCTCACGATCCAAAGCATGTTACCTCATCTATCAAACATGGTGGAGATGGTTCCATGGCTTGGGCAGTTATATGGCTGCCAGTTGGGCCAGCTTCCTTGTGTACATAGATGATGTCAATGCTAAAGGCAGCAGCAGGATGAATGGAGAAGTATACCGAAACTTTGCGCCTGCTAATGTCCAAGCTAATGCACCAAAGCTAATTTTACGATACTTCCTCATGCAGCAGGTTAATGATTCTACACATACAGCCAAAGCAACCGATGAGTTTTTTCAAAGCCAAAAAGTGGAATGTTCTTGATTTTCTTTTGCAAGAAAATTGCCTGACCTCAATCCAACGTGTTTCACTGGCTAAAGACCAGACTGAAAGGGGGAAAAAACTAAATAAAAAACAACTAAAGATGGCGGCAGCACAGGCATGGCTGGTCATCACGAGAACGCCAAGCGTCATCCGGACGACAAAAGACGTGCAACCAAATATTAAACTAAATAACTTTATCTAAGCTAATGTTCATTCGTCTGTTTACTTTTGGGCCCCTAAAATTGAACTATGGGAACTACGCATACAAAGGGCTATGATTTCTACATGATTTCAAATTTAATGTGCTGGAGACCAAAAAAAACGTGTCACTGTCCAAATATTTACGGGCTGCACTGTATATCCTCATGCCGTCACTGTTTAAGAGCATCAAGTTCACATAAAAAATAAAACACGTTATTTATTTGCATATAATAATTATTACATTGTGGATTATTGTACATTATTATTATATCTGTGAAATGGAGGATTTAAAAGGAGAGGTAGAGTATTTAACTGTGTCTGTACGTTTATATTTTGTTGTGCCTGTGCAGAGCTCCATAGATGGGATTTTGCAGTGGGCCTTACAGAATATTTCTCGACCCCTCTCTGAAAACCAAGGCTTCTTCCAGTGACCCCATGGTCACGGGGCACCAGTGACCGGACAAAGATTTGGGAAAACTACAAAAGGGGTGATAAAATTGGTCGCTGTAAGCGCTGCAGGTCTGAAGTTTGTTTTGCAAACGAGGTGTGTGAACTGTTTAGCCAGGCAGTCACATACATTTCGCTGCAGTCGTTTCGCAAGAAAAACGTACGGAACAGTAGATTGAAAGTACATGCGAAAGAACTACAAGCAATAAAAGTGTTGCCAGATTAGAAAACCAGTCACCCAGCCCAGGCTACGGATAATACACTCAATCATGCCAGTTTATGAGACTAATACAAGTTATAACTACATGCCATAATACCAATTACTGTATCTGAAACAGGTAGTGGGAGGATGGAAATAGCAGGGCAGCCACAATGAAGTC
The DNA here is from genome assembly GCA_022829145.1 of Albula goreensis. Lineage (NCBI taxonomy): Eukaryota > Metazoa > Chordata > Actinopteri > Albuliformes > Albulidae > Albula > Albula goreensis. The sequence continues at coordinate 4,758,415 of CM040764.1, read as the reverse complement.
TGCAGAGGTTTCTTTTGTTTTTCTCCAGTGTAATGTAATGTTTTTTATTGAGCTGGCCTTAGGAGTAGCCTCTCTTCTTTGCATGGGGTAAAACTAGACCTTGGTGCATTATAAAATGAAATACTTTACCCATCTGCAGATAACTAGTGATGTAATTTCATGCAATTAACATAAGCATTTAATATTCTCCAATAGCAACATTTTTGATGTGTTCAGGATTGTGCGTTTGGCTCATGGTTGGTTGAGAATGTCTGAGGGATCAAGTGTTGCTTTTCACATTTTAAGAGTTTAAACATTTCATCTGCACACTGTTTCCTCTTTTTACCTTGTAACAGGGTCCTTTAAGGTCAGGTATCTGTATTTTATCACAGTAAGTGCTACATATCATGTGGTCATCTTCACTGATTTAAAATGTTTTTAAAAAATGGGTCATACGAGCCATACAAGGAAAGTGCATGTGTTGGTGTCCTAGAAACTGGGTCACAGGATTCGAGACAAACAACCTGCCTGTTAATTATGTTGCCTACAGCAAGTCAAGTTCTGGGTCTAACTAAATGCATGTTTTTGCTCTTTCTTTCATAAAACCAGTTTTGTGAGTTCCAACTGCACTACTATGCAACAGATGTGTCTTTTATAATATGCAATTTTTTGTTTGTTTGTTTTAGCATCTCAAGTATTTAAAAGCTTCAGCTAGGTATAGTGTGTTTTCGTAGAATGAAGTTTAAAAAAAAACCATCAGATAACATTTCTTAAAAATATTTTATTAGAAACGAGAGAGAGTGTTCACAAATATACAATGAAAAATGTAAAAAAATAAATAAATTAATAGAGACCTAAAATGTGATTTGTCAGTATTTTGTACAATTTAACCTGAGAGGTTGAACACCTGCTCTGTTGTGAAAACAGCTGAAGTAATTACAACACATGATGTTTGAGAGAGCATTCAACATATTCCATAAAACCTGAATCAACATACAGATACAAACACTCAAATGCCTTTTTCTCATGAAGCATTACACGGTAATTCACAGTATCCCAATGTTATTACAGTATCCACTGTGCTCAGCTAAAACTGAATTTATGTGGAAGACCTCCTTCCATCCACATTTACTTAACGACACCATTACTGCAGCCAAAGTAGGGTCCTTCATACAGTATCGTAGACTTAACAATTGCTAATGTGGCATACACCTTTTTGAACTTGCGTCAAAGCACCAAGAAACCATAGGGAGAATATGGTTTTCCCAGTTTTTCCCTCAAGTTTTCATTCTCACGAGTCAGCTTGTGACTTGACATTTCTGTTGGGAGAGAAGAAAAAAAAATTGTTTAAAATAAAGCACAAAGCTTCTCGTCACTTATGGTGGCAATATGTAAAAATAAAAGTCTGACTTTTATTTATAAATAAAAGACTGCTCTCTCATGATTTTATTAAAACCAATTTCTAATTTAATTAAAATCAATTTATTATTTTCTTTATTTTTCAACAGCTTTATGACTTCGCTCCAGGATTTAAACAATATTTTGCACGGCTTTTCTGGAGAGTTGCGATACTCAGGTGTTCCTGACACCGCGGTATGTAAGTCTGGAGTACACGGTACTTTGTCTAACATGATTTACTGTTGTATTAGGCGGCGTCTTTATAATGTCACATTTTGTTTGGTTGCCTGAAGGGATTTTACATGGTGGAACAATCAAACGTTGCGCTCTATTATGTTTTGGTTTTGTTCAGTTCGTTTTGACTGAGAGCAAGGGGCCGTGTGCAACACAGTCTGTGATTGGTCGGGAGAGACTCACCTCGGTCGGGCGGGCGCGATTGACCTCTGCAAACGACTACAGGTGTTTCTCAGGACAGCTGGAACCTCAAGCTGAAACCTATGGCGTTCGTGTGAAGGCCTAAGAAAGGGTTAAACAGAGAAACAGCCATTAAGCAATGGTAGCAGGGTAGTTATGTATGTGGTTTTTTTATGCTACTGTTCCTCCAGAAATTTGTACGACCAATATTTCATGCAAAAGTAGCATATTGAACTTAGAAGGAGAGGGATTGGTTGAGGGACAAAGACAAGGAGTGAGGCAGAGGGGAAGAGAGAAACAATGCACTATACCATAACCCCCATTTTGGTTACTGGTCTGACTGACCGCACACCGAGGTGAAATTGAGACTCACCTGTGTCGTGCAGGTGTGATTGTCCGCTGTAGGCGACTGCAGGTGTTCCTCAGAATGGCAGGAACCTCTAGATGAAGCCTATAGCGCTCGAGTGAGGGCCTACGGCAGGGAAACAGACACGCATTATCATTTTTATTCATTAGCTCAGTACTGTTATTCCAAGCGTGTCTCAAAATTTAAGTCTTTGATTGTGTGTCATGTCAGGAGGTACACCTGAGCTGAAGAAACACAAGCAATCTCTTATAAGTGGGGAAAAAGCATCCTAAATCTCTTTGACTTGTCATGCCGCTAAAGCGATTTGAATTTGAGTGGGGTGGGGATAGTTGCCATGAGCACGGTCGCCCACCGCTACCATGATTTGGGTATTAAAGAACAGGTGAAAAACGGAATTTTGTCAGTTCATGTCCTGTGGGTTTGGTGGCTATAGAGTGGGGCGGGGGGGCCTGGCCGCGCCTCCGCACGCATGCGTGTTATTTCAGAGCATGTTATGCTTGTGCTGGTGATTTCAAAGACCTGAGAAACGCAGAACATTCTTAAAATACCGACAGCTACTGATCACGGTGATCATTTGGATAACCTCACATTTGCATGTAATGCATTTCGCTTAACCTCGAGAGACAAAGAACAGGTTTCAGATGCCATGTGATAATGTCAACTTAATTTACATATAAGCATTTAGCCAATTAGAATTTAGGTAAACGACTTGTAAGATATGGAAGTAAAATGCTTTTAATGTATGTCAAAACAATCTTGTACACAGCAGTGACGGCACACTGTCGCGTAGTTCACAAAGTAACCATTTTAGTGTAACATTTGACTGACATAATTCGAAATGGAGTGGTATGAAATTTGGGTAAAAGATATTTTCCCCTCTTGTAATACTTTCGTTACCACCTAAAACCCTCAAATGGCCCAACAGTGGATCTTCATGAACACTATGAGAAGTACGGCTATGTAAAGTTGCAGTATAAGGGAATACTAGTGGGGTTTGAGAACATGGCTTGTGTGCTCACCATTTAGGCTGCGCCGTCAGCTGGGCCCGCCCGGGCATCTTCTCCTCTCCCTCCCCCTCGCCGCCCCGCTCCCCCACGACCCCCTCGCGGTCCTCCTCCTCGTCCTCTCCGCTCTCGGAGATGGTGTCCCACAGCTTGCTGTTGACCCACAGCGCCTCCTGCAGGCTGAGCCCGGGCGCCATGCAGGTGGTCCAGCGGCAGTAGGGGCAGCGCACCGACAGCAGGGAGCTGAGGGGCTGGCACATACGCAGCAGGCACGGCGTGCAGAAGGTGTGGCGGCAGTTGAGCCTCCGCGGCACCCTCTCCCAGCGCGTGTAGGCCTGGTAGCACACCCCGCACTCATGCTCCTCCTCGTGCTGCTCCACCATCGTTCAGCCGAGCTGCGGAGAACAGACGCGCAGGTAAGACTCAGAACAGCAGTACGGACACCCACAATCCCTGCCAACATGTCTCGTTTTCATTCCCTCTGAGCTCTCGATGATAGTTTGAATAATTACAAAGCATGAAGTGATAATGCTCTCACATATGAATGGATATTTTCTCAAATGGACATGATACAGGTTTACCATGCAGGGTTTGCTATAAGATTAACACTGTCTTAATTAATGTGAATGGAACCCTAGATGTCCAGGGAAAGACAATGGGAAAAAAATTTTGCATGGGGTAACACCTTGCCGTTTGTATGCATTGAACAAGCCACCTTTCAAAGGTCCTTAACTTTAATCTGAATTTAGCAGCAATTCAGACATATTAATAAATGGTTATAATGACATTCAAGTAATATTCATCAGTCGAATTTTATGGGAGTTCATTTCTCAGATAATTAAATGTGTTAATATTTATTTAAATATTTTATTCATAACTAATTGCTGCATAGGACAAAGTCCTCAAAATAAAATACTATTACTTCTACTGCTAATAGTACTACTAATAATAATGATTAAATAAAAGTGAAGTATGCATGAAATATAATATAATTTAGTCATTTTTTTTACCATTTCCAATACAACATATGAAATGAAATACACACATATATTTATGATATATATGTTGTAGTTTTTAATGGCTTTTTGCACACTGATGGGTTTTTATTATGTATGTGTAAACATATGTACACACTTGGCCATATTATATTTTAAAAACTGTAAAAATGCAACATGTTACACAGTGACTGTCACAACTGTCAAAACAGATGTGTCATTCATCCAATGCATCGTTTATGTCCACTTGCTGTACCTGTAGCTCAGGTTATCAGTGTGACATTTTTACATGACATAACTGACAGTAATGACTGACATGCGTGGTTTTTTCCTCAGTTACTGTCAGAGCAGATTGACCCTCGTCATTCTTAAAACGCATTGTGTCATCACAACACTCGCCTTTTTTGTCGAGGGGTAAAAATTTGCATGCTACCTACGGGATGAAATACCTGCCGGAGTACGTCAAGCATGTCAGGGCTTGAACAACATTACCACAGCCCCTAAAAACACATGTACCGGGAGTGTGTGTGTGTGTGTGTGTGTGTGTGAGAGAGAGAGAGCGAGCGACACACAGAGAGGAAAGAAACTTCCATGTGGAGTGTCATTCATTGATATTGTGTGTATTAGATGTGCACCATACCATGAAAATAAACGCAGCCATGGATTCAGTTACAAACACAGCTAGCAAATTCAGAAACCGCCAATATTAGCCTGCCATGCTGTGTTTGTGTGTTAAAAATAGAAGAAATGTTTGCATGAACGTCAAAGCCGAGCACAAACACTGACTGAGTTCCGGTCCTAACTTGTTAGGAGTACTGATCTTTTCATTTGACACTTATGTGACATTCATAGTCATATTTTTTATCATAGGAGTGTGTTGTTCAAGGTGTGTTTCTTCCGTATATGTAACCACATCAAGGTAAAGGTCTCTTAAGCCAATTGTTTCTTCATGGCTTGTGCGGAATTACAAATGAGAAAATTCTTTCAGAATAAAATATGGCAGGTTGTTCAGTTATCACGGAACCAAAAACTATTCATTCAAACAACATCACAGCATTATGAAGTCAGTTCTTAATCAGTTTTTTTTTTCTCAGTTGCACGATAGCCAAAATGTAACCTAATTCACAGACCTCTATGACAGAAAATGCACATTTTTCGTTTCACAATGGATACGGACAAGCCAAGTGTTGCAGCGATATACTACGCAGATCAGCAGTCACTGAAGAGTGCCATCACGACCTCCCAAGCGCACTTAAAACGACAGTGGTAAACGCACACATACCCCATATGCTCAAAACTCGGAAGCAATGCCTAATCAATATAATCAGTAGAGCATCAACAGAGTTCGTTTCTCTTGGAGCAGAAGGTACATTCAATGCCATGGAAGAACAAGTGATCCAGGAAAGAGAGTTCACTTACTGTAAAGCGTTCTGTTGCAGCAGGCCGCAGGAGTCTGTGTTTTCCTGAATTAGCAACTCGCTGTATTTCCAGGGAAAGAGGTTGTGCGCGTATGTGTGTGTGTGTGTATGTGTGTGTGTGAATGAGACGGTGACGCTCTTGGTCCTCTGTGTTTATTCTCCAGCTCCCTCAGGCTGATAAGCTGCTTCTCTTTCTCTCTCTCTCTCTCTCTTGCTCGCTCTCTCTTTCTCTCAGTCTCTCTCTGCCCCCTTCTCTCTCTCTCTCTTGCTCTCACTCTCTCTCTCTCTCTCTCCGTCTTTCTGGCTGTCAAAAGATATTGCCCTGCATTTTATAGCTGGAGTGGGCTGAGTTTTTGATTTACTCCTCCTCTTTTCCAGTGAACTTCCAAAGAAATGACACAAAGCAAAACATGCAGTGTTATCAAAAAAAATAACTTTGAATGGAAATCTTTAATCAGATTTAGTAAAAGATTGTGTGGGCAATGCCGTCTGCAAGATCTATTGTTATATTGTGATATGCACTCACAAACACATGAAACAGAGAGAGATAAAGTTCTACTCAGTCTATTATAATGTACAGTCACCCATTCCATCCAATAAAAAAGTATGGAAACCTCTGGTTAGGTCGTCAGTCCACCACCAGGTTATAATAAAATATTATCCTATTCTTATGCATAATACCCTATAATTTAAAATGTCATTTTCTTTCATTCATTTCATAGCAGGAATACTGTATAGCGATTTTGGTTTTAATTACATTTTCTTATTAGTTATAATTAATATATATATATAAGTTATATATATTAATTATGCATACTTATGCATAACATAAGTTATTGTGTTTTTTCTCAGTGGTCAGTTTATATGCTTGTGTCTAATTAAGTCCTATCTTCTTTTTTTTTCAATTTATTAGAGTATATTTGTGTCATTATGACATTATCTTGCTGTCTTTTACATTAGTCTTTGAATTTGCGATTGTTGTGTTTCATGAAAAGGCAAGCTTTATGGTTCAGCATGTTTTGGAGAGTGTCTCACTCCCTCCATGAAATATCTCATTCTGATAAATAGAGTGGTTGGGTGCTTCAATTCTGCTTTGGTTTTACTTGTATCAGTAGAAATATTCTAAGTCTGACATATACTGTAGACTGAAATTGCTCCAAACTAGAAATGACAGCCTTGTTTTCTGAGTTCTTGCAATAATTTTTACAAATTTCTGCCTTTTCTAAAGCAAGTATCATAGCACAAGTAGCCTTTAATCAGGAGTATGCAGAATCATGCTCAAGATATGTGTGAAATTCTAATAATTCCATACTTGAAGGTGTGTCTAATTATATTATTATTCAAATCATGCTTAAGCACAAAAATGCTTTAAGTTGCTAAGAGTTCACATTTCCCCAGACATGACTAGTTTCTGTCATTCCTTTGCCGGAATCAATCAACGGTCAAGCATGAAATAAGGCTGGCAAAATAGAGGAAGTTATTTGGAGTTAACTGTTTGCAGTGTATCGGCTATGACAAACATGGCAATACACAGAAGAAAGCCGAAATCTGACAACACATTTTGTGTTACTTTGTGCCACAGGTTATCTTTTGCTTTATCCAATCAACTATAACTTCTTCGATAACTTTTTAAGAATTGTGCAAAATTGTGTAAAATTTAATTGATTTACCTCAGCCTCAACTGAGTGAAGTACAAGGTTTAGTCAGAGATTTAGAAAGGGATAAATACACAGATTTTAACTTTTGGAGTCACCATAAAATCAAAGAATCGGTTAAAGACCATTCTTTTGTTCCTGTTTCACACTAACTCTAAAATGTCCATCAAATCTTGTGATGTGGGTAATACGCTGCCAAGTTTATTTCACTCTGACCTGGAATGAGGAAAATTACAAGGAAATAAACGTTCTCCTAATTCTTTTATGAACGAGTTCATCGTATCGCAAATTATTATGGGGAAAAATGATCTCACTACCCAAAGAATGAGACTAATTGCGTGTCTTCTTTGAATCATTCCTTCCGTTTGCTAAATGAAAGTGAAATTAATGCTGGGAACATTTCGTAAGCGATTTTTTCGTGTGGTCATTACATGTGTCATATGTCATTTTTAGTTTTAATTATGATAAGGTTCTGTTAGACGTTATTGTCCTTACTTATAGACAAGGTGGAATAAAGGTGTGTGTTTTTTTCGATTTATATGAATGTGCGCTGCGTTTGAAATTAAACCCTAACCTAACAGATTTCATTTCCAACGTTAATTGGCCTGGGGAAACATGCCGTTGCACATAGTGTTTTTTGTGCTATGTACATAAAGGCCATGAGACGGCCAATCATTCCAGAATGTCAACTCTAAATCAAAATGGGTATTCATTTCATAAGATGAGGTATAAAAACATCGCTTTAAGTTCAAGAGAAAGAAAGTTTCTTCATAGGAATACAGTTTGTATAAGTCATTGCAGGCTTTTGTTTACTGGGAGGTCACGTGCAGATTTTTTCTGACAAAGGTCGAGAGATCTCCTGATTTAGTTCCTTGGAAGGTGATAGCCCTTGTGAACCCAAACAAACGCTCACCTTTATTTGCTTCCGTAAATAGCCTAACACCATCTTGAAATCCAAACACAATAGTTCAGATGTAATTGTCCCAATGTTTGCATTTTGAGATCTCCAACGTGAAAAGTCAATATATCTGAAACCATTCTGCCATGACAATTTAGCTAACAAATACCCAACTGAGAAAACATTGAGTTAGGGTTTTATTCCAAGATATACTCTCACTTAATGGGAATTTAAGCAGCCCTTTAAGAAAAATCACATGTATTTCATGTGTGACGTTTCCAATAGCGCTTTCATGCATGTGAATACTTGCAAGGAAAATGTTACTGCTTGATATAGGCTACAGATGCGACAATTATATGAGATATACGCTGGTAAATGTGCCTATATGTGATTTAAAAGTCACACCATGTGATTCACATTTGAAGAATACATGGGCATTTTTTTTCTTTATAGACTGTTATTTCTCGGAAGAGTGCCAGTTTCTCGTGACTGATTAAAGTTTCTACCTTTGTGCAAGACAGGCATATCTTGCGCAGCAGCTGAAATCAACTTTTCCACTGCACACCCCTTCATTGTTACCCGCTTAATTCAAACTGAAAGCATCCAGGATCTCAACTTCCAACGAAGATGATTGATCTAATTACACTATCCTGCAAAGCTCTCCCGCTGTGTTTTTTTACTGCCAAGTTCTTGGGCATTTGTACTTCCGTAGAAAAATACCTCCGTACTATTCTGAACACGTTCAAGTGTAAATGATTCCACTGTTTGTATTATGACATCTCAGACATGAAATAGACAGTATAGCGGAAACCATTAAACCATACAATTTAGCTAGCGAATACCCATCCCAGAAAACATTGCGTCATGGTTTTATTCCAATAAATACTCATACTCAATGGAAATTTAAGCAGCCCTTCCAGAAAAATCTATGTATTTCATGGGTGACGGTTCCAAGAACACTTTGACATATGTGAATATTTGTAAGATGTGACCGCTTGATGTCGGCTACAGATACACTGGTAAATGTGCGATTACCTATGTATGATTTAAAAGAAAAATCACGTGATTCACATATGAAGAATCCATGTGCATTTGTTCCAATGACAGTGTTATTGTTAGTAAGAGTGCCAGTTTCCCGCCTCTCACAAAAGTTTCCATTTTTATATTCAGAAAAACATCTCTCAGTGTTACCCGCTGAAGCAAGACTGAAAGTATCCAGAACGTCAACATCCAACGGAGATGGTAACGATTTCATTCCATGACCTTGCAAAGGTCTCAATCTGTGTTTGTTTGTTGCCAAGTTCATGGGCCTTTGGACCTATGAGGAAAATAACATCCTTATTATTTTACAACCTTGTTTGTGAATTTTGTGCATTGTAATCAGTTGGGATTCGCGCCTCCAAATAATGAGTTAATAAGTAACATGTTTTTATTTACCATATAACTAAGTTTTAATGCTGAATTGGAGAGTTGAAGGCCTCCTTGCAGTGTTAAACTAAAAAAACAACGAACCACTGTACATTTACGAATTGCTATTATAAAATGTATCTTTTAATTTTCTGTTGAATTGAGATGACAGAAAAACAGCTTTTTACAATTTCCTTCATCGACCTCCAAATATATACAGCTATTTTGTCTTACCATCATAAGCGTGCCTCCAGTGGGATGTTCCATTTCCAATGTCTCAAAGTAAGCTAATTTAGGTAAGCCTTACCCAGTTTCAGTTTATTTAATCAATAAAATCATTATTCAGTAATATTGTGCAACACACGATTAAACAGGTTTGTCTTTTGTCTGTATGGAAAAATACCTCACAGTGAAAACCTACGTGCTTCTTCTGTTGTGTAGGAAGCATAATTAACATGTTAAGGGTGTATTTGTGCGATCTTGAGTCACTGATAATTTATTGCTCAATGTAAGTACAATACCCCAAAATTGGCTCGTCTCTCTCACTCACCCAGAACGTCAACAAAACCATTCCATTGTCTTATCATATGATGATAACAATATTGGAAGTGATTTTTGTCAACAAGTTGGAAGAGGTGACTTGGCAGTGTCATTGTCTTTGGAACAGTATATCAAAGACTGTTCACCGCATGGAAATGTTGTCGAAGCTAGCTGACGGCTATCGTAAAATTTCACGACAACAATGTTTGAATAACGATATTGGTTTGGTGTTGAGTTTATGTATTTTTGGACTTCCGATGAAACTTACATCCTTATTATTATACAACCTTATTTGTAAACGATAACAATATATCACATGCTCAATCATATTCAGTCGGAAGTCGCATCTCCTTATAAGGTAATGAATAACATGTCTTCTTCCATATGCTGCTTTACAAGATCGTTCCAGCGTCAAAAATAGAGCTGTAAGAGAATGCACATTAAACTTCAGTTTGATTTGAATTAAATCAAGATGTTGGTCACGTTATTACGTAAATATTAAAACAAAACGTCAGGTTTACTCTTAATTCATCAACCCCCAACAATACAGCTTTGTTGTTTACGATTTGTGCTATATGTTGTAATACATTTTTTAAATGGAGTTCACTCTTTTAACAGATTTTTAGGGACACAAAATGTGCTATTCTTATGGAATGTCCCATAAGCGTAAATCCTGGGGATGTTCAATTTCCACATATTTTAAGTAAGCTAATTAACTGAGAATGCAGGTGACCCTCACACAGTTTCAACTCGAGTAATCAATAATATTCATGTTTTCTCTTTTTTTGTAACAATAGGGAATATAAATGGTGCAATTTGTCTTTATTGCATGGAAAAGGAAATATCTTATTTTGTGGAAAGAACATAGTAATACCATGGAAGTAAGAAAATGTACCTTGGAAGCAGAGGAACCAAGATGTGTCACCATTTTATGCACCATCACTGCTGGTGTACAATTATTTTGTTATTAATTTATAACAATACTACAAAAATTGCCTATGAAAATGAAGCACCAAACATGAACATATAATCCTCTCCTATATATCTTACTCAATATAATCATAAATAAAAAAAAATAAGCACATTATTTATTTCAATCAGATGTTTGTGAATTATGGCAATAATTTGAACAAATCATTAACTTACCATGAAATCACCCAACACTCTCATCCTGATAAAAAATCATTTATTCTGCACAGCGAACAACTGCCTTTGGCATTGTACCAGAGATCATTTCTCTGTGGAAGGTATTGCCTCCGTCTGTACTGATGGAAGTGCTCAAATGACACTCTATAAACTGTTAACAGAGCAAGTCAAATAGGAATCTATCATTTGTGTTGCATCCAAAATCGAAGGCCTGCACTTTGGTTGTTTGAACTGAATTTGGGCTTTTTTTCTGAGTTTATTTGTTATTGAAGACTGTGCCATTTTGTTTTGCGCCTCCTCCTTTACCTGAGCAGGGTTAGCACATGTTTTAAGGTTATAATAATGAAGATTTAGATTTATCTGGTACTGGCTTTCGTATATCCACCGCTTGTGACCCGTCCTCCACTTCCTTTTGTATTGGTTTTTTATGGTGCATGTGGGTGTGTGTGTGTGTGTGTGTGTGTGTGGAGTAGTTTAGTTAAATGCTTCTGCAGTGCTAATATGTATTCACGTGCTGACACTTTTATTGTTACCTGTTTGTTGCACTGACTGCCAACTGTTGTTTAACATCTGATATAGGGAGTGCGTGGGGGTGACCAGCCTCCAAAGAGATCCTGGAAAGGGCTTGCACTTATTTGAGACTTCTGTGGAAATCAAACAGATAATAATCAGAACTGAATCACCATTTTCCCTATGTTTTCCTTACAATTGAAGTGTTTTGCTTCCCCTCTGCAAGGACAAGTGAGTCAATTTCCGTGATTGCTAATATCATAAAACTATATCGTTGAAGATAAAAAAAGAATGCTTGCATTTAATTGTTAGCCAAAGTTCAAGGGAAATGTTGATTGAATCCTGGCCAACGATATTTTTTGCGCTGAAGTTCAGCAGATTCCATTTGCCACCAGAACACCAAATCCAACAATCTTTTATGTTGCAAATGACCATGGCAGTGCCAGTGAGTTGAATAAACCTGGGTGTCACGCTGTTACAAAATAACTCAGATTAAAATAAATAATTTTGGAATAGCTGTAGATGCTTGTGGACCAGTTTGCTCTGTTCTCATGTCCCACCAATTCCATTGCTAAACATTGGATTGATGTGACTGCCCTCTGCTGACAAATACAGATAATAACAGTATGACATGCTGTCTGCAAATGTTTAGATGGACCAAGGTTTGCATGTTCTATAAACATGCACCTAAAATGTCTGTGCCTGACTATTCAGGATAAAGTGTTCTACCCTATTGCAGTCCTGCTGGATTCAATCTTGTGCAACTGTATCAATTTCCTGCTACATAGGCATGTAGACATAGTGACATTCAACCCTCAGGTAGATTAGTAGTACTCACTCCTGGTCCTGGAGAGCTACACCATATGCTGATTTTTGTTTCTGAGAAATTTATGACAAAGGAAAAGATTTTTTTTGTACACATAACTCCACAGTTAACAGTTAGACCTGATTTCTTGGGTGTGATCTTGTTGTGACATTTCTGGGAAAAACAAACACCGGCACACACTGTGACTCTGTAGGAACAGGACTGAGTATTATTTTGTAGTTCCAGTCTGTAATGTGATTTTTAAATTATACGTGATAAAGGGAACAAAACATACTGGGCTCGTCCGGGATTTGAACCCGGGACCTCTCGCACCCAAAGCGAGAATCATACCCCTAGACCAACGAGCCATTGTGCAGACTAGGAAAATGAAACATTAAGTAGTTGGTTGTGTAACGTTGACGTGTGGTTTTTATTTTATTTTTTACATTATTTGTTGCTGTATCGTTAATTCTTCACGTAAGAAGCCTCAAATATTAACTTTACTGAAACCAACGTACAAAATACCGTCCCACCTAAGATTCGCGCAGGACATCAGACCCTGCCGTTCATGATTTTGCATAGCTTTGTCTTCACCGCCCTCTGCTGTACAATTCTGGTATAGCATCCGTCTGTCTTTGCCAAGAAAGGTACATGATAATGAACAAAACAGTAATGTTCCCTTTTAATGTTCTCCCATTTAATGACACCACATTTTAATTAGTTATGGAACAACAACAGGTCAAACTGAGATATGTGAAATGGATAAAACCTTGTACATGTATATATGTACCATTGTGTTTGGGGGTCTGTATTTGCAGGAGACTTTACCTTTAAACCTATCATTACATTCAACGTGTTCCCAATTATCCTCCTTGATTAACAATAAAACAAACTATTCACAGAGTAATCAACACCAGCTGACATAAATACAGTAAATTGTTACCAGTTTCATTTTGTAATTTAGTTGCTGTTCTTTACAAACTGGAGTTATGTTTGTTATATCCTTTGGCGTTTTTAATCTGTCAACAACTGTAAAATGTAAATTAGCCAACAATAACATGTAGGTATAGCAAACACTGCATGTGTTAGTAAAGAAAAATATAAGGTTACTATTACAAAATTAAACTAGAAACAATTTACTCTATTTACATCAATTGGTGTAGATTACTCTTTGAATTAGTTGTTTTATTGTTAAAAAGGAAGATAAATGGGAACAGGTTGAACATAATGATAGGTATAAAGGTAAAGTTTGTTCATCCCCTTTTTTGAGTTCCCCAGCTGCTACTTCTCTGCAAGATTGCAATTTCAAATTACAGAGGAGAAGAGGTAAATCAATTTATTCTTTTCTTATATTTTAAAGTTTTGTGTTGTGATTTTATGTTGTTGAATAACCTGCATGTAGGCAATTGATGTCCATTTGAAGAAACCACCATGCAGTCGCTATTTTACTGATAAATCCTTGATTAGAGAAACTCTACTTTTCCTTTATTTAACCACATAGCCTCACTTTAAATAACAACCTGCCCTAAAGGTGTTAGCCTCGAACGTGAGCTGAAAAGATATGTGACTGACACTGACAAGAAGTTTTTATTGATGTCACATCTGTGTGGGGAAAAAAAAAAGTTCAACTAGCAACAGAGCAGGCAGTTTTTACATGAGTGAAAGAAATTATCTATGTTCCTAAGTGTGAGATGGATATATATCCTTAGCCTCTGTTTAAGTGGATTGGGAGTTTTGGCTTAGGATGGAAAATCTATCAGTTGGAGATCCTGTTTTTCAAGTTTTTTTCTCTCAACCTTCTGTGGTGCCAAATAATTGCACTCTTATGTCAGTAGAGGGCGATATAAGGCCCATGCTTAGGAAAACACTTGCTCTGCATCAGAGTGACTGTTCTGAAGAGGCAGAATGGCTTTGTCCACCATAGCTGTGACATTAGCCAACCAACCTTATGCCAACAGTATGGGGACAATCCTGGACAGGATTAAACACCTGGAGAAACACAAGATTCAACACCTTCCAGTGATAAAATATGAGAAAATATGGTCAAAAACTTTGATTTTTGAAGATGATGAGGGGGACTATACCATGATGCTTTAAGAGGATGACGATCATAATTCATTCTTTTTATGACAAGGGTCTGAAAATGGCCTCTGCAGTTCAATTAATGGAAATATTCGTTCCTCTTTCGTCATACTTTCATTTAAAACATACCGATGCAATAATTTATTCTTACCATCCCGTTTATACATTTCCACTCTATTACCATCTTCATCATTATCGGCATCATCGTCCTCCTCAGAAATGGATCACTGATGAATATTTCCCCTCATACTTTTCGGCAAAAGCATGAATACTGGTACCTTGCTGGGGAGGCGGGCGTCGGGGCTCAAACCCATGGGATGGGCTGCTGGAGGCGGCCTCCTCTGCAGGGGCCAGTTCAGCTCTGAACAGAGCCATCTCGCAGGAATGCGAACGCAGAGCCAACACTGTCAACGCCCCCCAACCCCCACCCCACCCCCACCCCCAAACTCTCATCCAGTTGTGAGCAGCATGAGAAAGTGGATGTGGAATTTTAATGTCAACCATGTGGGGACTCAGACATTTGGGAAGGTAACAGCCAAGCATAATTATTGATGTGCTGCCAATTGGGAATTCTCATATTTTACAGATGGCTAAGATAGCATCACAGATGGGAAAAAAAAGGCAAGCATAGAAGATAAATAAGTCAGGGAATATAATAAATATCATTTTTTTGTATAAAAACATGTCTTTTTCTGCGATGGTTACTGTTGAAAATATGTTGCGCCAGGCTGGAGGCCAGATTTTTTTCCTCTTTTTTTGGGTTTGCAGTATTTTATTACTATGGTTACCAGCTCCGCTTGGCCGCAACAAACAGTGATGAGGAATTTGGTGTTGTTGAGCGTTGGCTCTCCATGGAGTATGACAGACATGTTTCTAATATGAGAGGATTCCTTGCAGGGGTTTGTTTTAACCCTTGGAAGGTGAAAGGGCGAAGAGGGCCTTCCTGGACAGGGCACATTTACGTAGACTGTGTGGTACCAGTGGGCCAGTTTTTTGCCGTTAAGATTGTATCTTAAGTGTGTGACCTTATTCTCTCAGTCATTGTGAAGTATTTTTTCAAGACCGTTCTGTGCTCTCAGGACCAAAGGGTAGTCGATGTTAGACCATCTGTAAATATGTTTTGTGGAGTGGTAGCACAGTGATTGTGTGTGGGTTTGAAATCTCAATACAAATGTTCTCACTTTAAAAGTGCATGATGGCCTTGATTTTGTATATGGCCTTGATTTTTATTTAGGTCTTGCATAAGAATTCCAGTGAATTTTGAAATGCACATGAGTTCTCTCAAGGACTCCCATCCCTGGGTATGTAAAAGCTGCAGCCAGTGTATTTGCATTGTAGCCAGGAGCCTGCTGCCAAAATGAATCACTCACTAGGAGCAAACAAAAGGGGGCGCTGTTGTCACCCCTGTCCATTGCTTGGTCGAACTGTTGTAGTGAGGTAGACTTGCCTATGCTAAAGACAGCAAATAAATTCACTGGATGTTTATCATGTGGGTTTATCATTCCACTTTCTGTGTATGGTTGAAATAACATGTCACAGAGTCCCTAACTTTATACATCTTGAGGTCAAAGGTTTATTGTTGAGTATACTCAAGATCCCAGATTCCGTAAAAATAATGCAAACATACAGCAGTATTTCATCCAATCCAAATTCTTTTTTCAGTCTCTATGTAAATGCCATTGCAAACTACTGTCCAGATAAATAGTCTTCCAAAGGAAATCTTGAACCCGAAAACCCTGACTGTCACCATCTACATTACCCAGAATGCTTGTGTGGCACTGCCTGCTGAAGGGGCCACTGCAGAGAGAAATCTACCCAGAATGCTCCCCTACATCAGGACACAATGGAGGGAAGACCCCCGCCTTACCCTCCTTGGACAATGGAGCAGTGAGGGGGAGGACGCAAATTGGGCTGTTGGCACGAGGTGGATACGCTGCAGTCCGGTAAGCCCCTATCACTCTGTCAATTACTCGTATTCTTATTCTATGTCTTGATCATTCTCTCCTTTTATAAAATTATAAAAAAGGTTGACAACAGAAAAATGGAAAGATTCCTGGTTACTCTGCAATGAGGAATCTAAAGTCAAAAGTCTCTCTCTCACTCACACACACACACACTCACACACACACAGAAGCTCCAAACATCTATGTGTAAGCTGTGTTGACAGGACATACTGTAAAGACACATGGATTTTGGCCACCTGGGACCAGTGCTCACCTGGAGACATTTCTGAGGTATACCGTAAGCACCTCAAACAGATATTTGTCCTGTTACTTAGAGCTTAAAGGCAGTGATATAATTACATGCTGTTGACCTGCCGTTGATTTGATATATATGTATCTTATCTTTCAGTACTGGATTGGGTTAGCCTGCAGCTCTCTGACACATTTACTTCAGGCTACAAAACCAGTAAATTCTTGCTCCTTTTGCTTGGCACAATGTCAAGCTTGTAAACAACAAAATACCTCATGGAACATCTTAATGGAAGGAGGATCAAAAATCCCAAAAAAGAATGCCCGTCATAACTAAGCATGAAGCTGGGCCTCAAACTAGCTCTGAGCAGTTGGGTTGGGTACGTATCGCTGGAACTCTCATGGATATTTGCACTCTATTGCCAAAACAAACAGTCACACATCATGAACTAGATTCCTGTCATATTTCCAGTGTTTGCACAACATTTCAGTTCAGCCAAGTGGTACCTTTTCCTCTCTTTTTTTCATTTTTGTTCCACCGATCGGTTTTTGCTGATAAGCGTTCGTTCCCCTGAGGGTAGTTTTGGTCTCTATTTTTATGTCCAATTTTTTTTTTTTTTCGGATCGTTGCCTGAAGTATAACCGCCTGTTCCCTTCATGTGCATATCTGACACATTGTCAATGTAAGGTGTCGAACTTTCCTTAAAAGGCTACACAAAGGGGAAGTGGAGGTTTATATAATTCTGGCAAACGTGTAAGAATGCAGTGTGTGGACATGATTGCATGCTGTAGAAAGTAGAAGTGGGCGTACACCTTCTGCTTTGTGACAATATGAAGGAGAAAGGATTATAAGACACTTGAGAAAATCAGCATAGTGAGTGGAACCCTGAAGTTTTTGTGGCCTTTTCTCTTCTGTCTGTCTGTTCTTGTCAGAGATATAAGCTGTACTTAAGGCAAAAGAATTCATTTAGGAGGCAGCCAACTACATATTTCTTGGAAGTCTTTCTGTATTTTGGACGGACGTCGATGCTAATGCTCTCACAGTCACTGGGTGAGCATACTCCACCTGCATTTCCTGTGGCATATTTCAATTATTGTACCTAAAATTCCTCAGGAATGGAGAGGAAAAAAAGAGTGAAAAACCAGCAGCCTTTCCCTCAATTGTTTGCCTGCGGTTTATGGTTCGGGCCGGGCCTCCGAGCTTCCCTAAGCCGGCGTGTCACTTCCTGCGGTGACCTGCCGCCACGTTAGCCGGAGGAACTCATTGTTTCGGGGTGCGGAAGGGAAGGGAAGCCGGGGGTTAACCGTTGTCGTCCCCAGGCCTCCGAAGCAAGAATCAGAAGTACCTCTTGGGTAAACCGTGGGGTGTTGTCAGCCTGGTTCGTGGGGGGCCAGTGAGGTGGTCGGGCCCGTTGGTAAGACCAAGAGGAAAGGCTTGCTTAGCTGCTTCCATTGGTCCATTCTACCTCCAGTGTTCGGGGTAACCCACTTCCCCACAGATGTACCAAAACGAAATATAAATAAGACATACGAAAAGTGTTCATCAATTACAAACCTATAGACAAGACTTGTATGAGGAATATTTTAGTCACTTGAAAAATGTTATATTAAATGTATGAAAAATACATACATACTTGTGCCTTTTCATGACCCAAAAAAATGGTTCAAGAATAAATGGTAAATGCATGCATTATGTACGGTGGCTGTGTTGCATTATCAATTGTATCATATATAGTGACGTCATTATGGTTACACATGTTACATATCACTTCCATAATATTTCAGATTTGTTGCTTAGTGCTCGTAACAGCGGTCCCTTGACTTTGCTGTGTTTCTCCCTCCCTGAGTGAAGCCACGGCTCTCCACTCCGCTGTTTTCCCCCCAGGTCTCTCCTTGAGGGTCGGGCCCTTTTCTTCCCCTGCACAGAGCAGATAAGGGCTCCATGTTGGCTCCCATAACAGCGTCAATGGAGGTCCGTGTTTGTTTGTGGTTGGTGGGGCCGCTGACGGAGGGCCCCCACGGAGAGCCCTCGCCGTGCCGAGCGGGACCCCACAGGTGGGTGGGCCCAGACGGTCACCTCCGAGTCATGAGACCACATGTGACTGGGGGGGGGGAAGGGGTCACAGCAAAACAAACAAAATAACTCAATGACAAGATGCCAGAACAGTCACCGCATAACCATGGCAACCAATTATGATTGCATTTAAGGCAAATGTATTGAAAAATTGATATGTCCTGGTCGCTGGGTTAAAGTCAAGAAGTCTCTTGCATTGTGTAAACCAGCTATACCAAGGGATGCTTGTCTGATATTTCTCCTACATGCCAATTGAATTAGAAAAGGAATGTTGGTCCGTATTGCTATTTACATCGTGTTCCCCCACATAGATGTATCACCACAGAGACAGCGGGAGAAGTATATGAGAGCGTTCGCAGGATTCCTCCCTCTGGTATTTCGGTGTGGATGCATGGCTGGCTTTCAAGGCCTTCTCTCTGTGGTCACATGGTCCTGTTATGTGAATGTGCTTTTTGTGGCCTCTCCGGAGCTGGTAACGAGGACAGCGCTTTTGAAATTCCCCTTTAATCGCACACGGGAGAAAATGATCGGCTCACAGAGAATAATATACCTTGGAAATATACCAAGACCCACCACCACCTCTACCACCTACCCCACAATGAATTCCGACCCCCTGTGCATTACGGGCCTTCCGCAGCGGTCTTCGCCGCCTTTAAACGTCACCACGAATGCCTCGCATATCGCTTAAGCATGGCAGGAAGTGTGGAGAGCTGGAGGCCAGCCTCGAACCTCGTGTTCTAAATTCCTGCCCGAGAAGTAAACAGCTCTCAGGGCCGAGACTCCGTGTCTCTCGCCAGTTCCTCTCACACATGGAAAGTAGCCGCGAACGTGCGCTCTGACAGAAAGGCCTGTAATCAACAACAGCCGGGCAGCGCAATCAATTGTATGTGATAATATGCAATAATATGGGAATGTTCATACCAGCGGTTTAATCTGATAAAATGTGGTTTTATGTATTATGCGCTATTACATTATAGTGTATCATCCTATTACTGTGCAATATTATATCAGATATTTTATAAAAAGATGTGCTTTGGAGGTACAATTTGCCATAACATATAATGCTTTTCTTGGCAGTATTTGAAGAGACTGGCTGTTCTCAGTTGTCACAAGCTCACATTGTGGGATTTCTTTGCTGGATAATTTTGGAATGAAAATGACAAAGAGCAGAATTTGATTTTATGAGGAAAAACGCATTTTCATGCTGAGGAAATAGGAGGCGACCAAAGAGCGAAACACAACACATGGTATTATGGTGTAGAATTGTAAATATCCTATTGTTTCAAGCTATCCGAGGAATTCTGGGAGACCTTCTTTGTTTACATTCTTTCTGTGGGCTTGACGTAAATACCTATGACCATTTTAATTGTCGAGTCGCTCCCAAGAATTCTCTGGAGCAGAAATAAGGCCCCTAAGTTCTCTTCCTTCCTCAAATTCAGCTGTAACGTTGCAAATAATTTCAGAGATTTATGGTAGACGTGAGACTGCGCGGACAATCGGTCAGGCCAATGGAAAAGCCTTTTTGGGGTTTGTTTAGTTAATGTGGCGATCCAAGAGCACGCAAACTGAAACCTCAGACAACCGGCAGCTGCTGTCTCCAGCTGCAATCTCAAAAACATCACTTTTTATATTTATAATCCCTCAAAACATTCATATCTTGTGTGTGTGTGTGTTTGTGGGTGTTTGTGGATGTTTGTGGATGTTTTTGGGTGTGTGTGTGTGTGTGTGTGTGTGTTTGTGGATGTTTTTGGGGGTGTGTGTGTGTGTGTGTGTGTGTGTGTGGGTATTTGTGTGTGTGTGTGTGTGTGTGTTGACCTGTGTGTGTGGGCACCCACATATATGAGCTAGGGGAAATCTGCTTTCTGGCCAGTATTAATCTGACTGCCAGTCATGACACCTCAGAGGTAGAATTCCATAACGGAATGCCATGTTTGTCAACCCTAAAAAGATACGCAGCATTGAAAGTCATGCATTTGCTTTTTATCAGAACTGAAATGTGACCTCAAGAACCAAGCCCAGGGAATTCCTCTGAAACGTTAAAAATAGCACCAAGGGCAGAACAATGTGGCTCTGTTGGTCTTGTCCTCGAACCACACATGGGTATGTCACACTGTCTCTCACCAGGGGACCTGGGGACAGCACATAGTCTGAGACTGCCTATGGTCTGAAATGACCAGCTTTAGTGCGGAGGTTTGCATTAGTCCAAACAGAGAGGATTCTGGGAGATATCTGAGGACACCTAATTTAGCAGTGTTGTGTCACTTGGAAAGCAAAAAACCTGCAGAATCCTTCCAGAAAACAAAATTTTTTTTAAAAAGGTTCCCACAACATTTGACATGTTTTAGAAATATTCTCTTGACACAAATTCTGATCATTTTATACATCATTTGCGGTGAACATCCCATAATTGTTTCAGCAATGTTAATATTGCTGTTTTTCGCCAAAAATGTTATTTAAAAGGTTGTAATGTTGTTGAAATATCATGAGAACAATTTGAGAATATTACCTTCTCCTCTTACTGTGTAATTTAACCTGACTGACTGAAATAACTTGAAGCAAATTATCCAAAGTGGT
This sequence comes from Albula goreensis, assembly GCA_022829145.1. Lineage (NCBI taxonomy): Eukaryota > Metazoa > Chordata > Actinopteri > Albuliformes > Albulidae > Albula > Albula goreensis. Next base: position 4,736,957 of record CM040764.1, on the reverse strand, counting down.
TGTGACCGAGCTTAAAAAAATGATGACTGTGTTTCAAGAAACATCACATAAAAGCCAAAAAATGCTCTGCAGTTGTGGTTAAAACACTAATATCCATATTTCTAATGCAGATCTAAATAGAACTTGACAATCTGAAGTAATGTTGCAGCAATGTTGGGATGTACTGAGGCCATAACCCACGGCGTATGTAATGTCATTGTTACTGCTCGATTTGCTCGCTTTGACTCTAGTTTCACCTCATGCCACCCAAATGATGTTGGTATATTCGTTTTAACTGTGTGGAACGTAACATTGTTTCTGTTCATTGTATGTACACAGCTGAGTGTATGTGGCGATTCTGAATCAAATTGACACAATTATCTACAATAGAAACACGAGAGGTGTCAATGTTGCTGAGGATTATGGGTAGCTGATCACATGTTTAATCGCCTGCTGTTATGCTGTATGTAGGGCTCTCCGCTAAACCACTGGATTTTGTCCGTCCCCCTTGCTCTGTCCTTGACTTCACCTAGGCTTCTCAGTTCTCCGGAAGGTCACTTTCCCTGGACGCGATCCCCGTCAGCCTTTGAAACAGGAGCACTGATGATCCGGTACAAAGGCTGTACTCAAGTTCCCCGTGGTTCAGCCGAGTTGATGCATCACTCCAGGTCAACAGTGCAGACGTAATTACTCACTTTGCTCCAGGGTGCATCTGAGTTAATGGTGAGGTAAAAAAAAAAAAAAAAAAAAAAATTGTCTGGAATTTCTTAGTTTTCAGATCTCAACAAATAACAAAAAAGACAACATGTTTGAGACTCTCTCCACAGTGTCACAAATTGACATAATCATGTTTTTCAGCGGTTGGCGCCTGCCATATTAACTAACAGATAGTGTGAAAGCCATTAAACTGGTAACAGGGTGAACCCCCTGTCTTCATGTTGGCGGTTGAGCACCATAGAATTTTGGGAAGATAAGCTGCTAACAGAAGCCAGTGGGGGGCAGAGGGGGAGGGGGGGTGGTTGGGATGGGGACGAGTGTCGTTGAGAAATGGTAGAGGCGGGAAGAGAAACCAGCAAAAGCCGTTATCAGCGGTTCACGCCATTCAACTATTTGCCCTCAGCGAAGTCTGACTTGCAGCTTGCAGAATGAAGAGGCTCTCAGTTAGCAGGAATGCAGAAGACATGACTAATTGTCTGTAATTACACCTGGAGCTCCTCAATACACAGTATTGTGCTTCATCATGGGGAGAGAGAGAGAGAGAGAGAGAGGCAAAGTGTCAAAGCTCGGTGTTAGAAGGGCATCGCCGCGGTAACCTTGACATACTGCCCGCTAGTCAAAATTTGGAGGGAAATGTTAGCGTCCAGTTAAAATGTATGCAAATGTTGAAACTTAATTTACTCTCGTACAGTCCAAGAGAAAAAGGTTAAAAAGCACAAAAATAGGGTTCTTTGCTCTTAGTAATAGGGGAAAGTTTTTGGTACTATATAGAACCATTAATAAACGAGTAACTATTTGATAAGACAGAATCATTCATGGTTCTTTAATGACTGTGTTGAACCAAATGGTTCCTTTGTTGTTCTTAATAGTGTCAAAAGAAGCTTCTCTATAAGCAAAGTAGCACTGTAGAACCTGTTTTTCAGAGTGTAGAATCTTAGAGCTTCAAATGACTGGGATTTATCTGACATGTTCGTCCAAAATTTGATGTTAACATGGATTCTGTTTTTGCTACATATGAAGACATCTACAATACCTTTTAAAACTTGTGAAAGCTAACAGGGTAGATTCAGAATGCCATGATATGTGACTTGAAAGTGGTGAAGCTCATTATCTTAGAACTGTACTATCTGCTTGTTATTCTAAACTCGCATTCTATTCATCCGATGGTGTTTGAAGAATGCGATTTTACTCATTTGTTTAACACAAGCTCCTGGCAGTAGCTTCAGATTTATATCTTGTGTATCCTGTAAGGTATTTAACCCATTTACAAAGCAGATTTTTTTTTACTCAAGTAACTCGTGGAAGGCACTGAGTGCAGGACTGAAGTAGCTCATGGATCTTTGGTCCAGAGTCCAGTTCACTGACGTTCACACCAAATGCAACTTGATGATCTCTATACTGGTTTGCTCAGGTCTCCTTGGAGATCAATGCTTGCAGCTACTGTGGAAGTTAATGATATGTTGCAGGCTCATAACATAACTACTATTGGTTGTGATTCTGACAGCTTGGTAGCATCAACACTGTTTAATGTGTTATTCTATTAAATGCAGCTTTTTCTGTATTTTTAAAAAAGTGGCTACACAGTCCTGAGATGAATGTAATGTCGCAATGTTAGCTCGTGTCAACAGTATTACAAATACCTGCAAAAACTGGTTGTCCATATTTGACCAGCTGATCTTCACTCAAACCTAATTCCCATGCATTCCCCACCATCTTCTGTTCCCCTGGTCCTCAGTACATTGCTGGGTCATCATTAGATTCTCAGTTGACCTGTCAGGGTAAATTATTGAAAAATAACATAAAATTACAAAAACAACAGCTTTCTTATTGAATGTAAATTGTATACATCTGGAAATAGGACTGGGAAGATAGAGAACTACAAAAGCCAAAAAGCAGGGAAACTCGTATTAACCTATATGTTTCTCCGAAAGTGTGCACATATCCTGTACATTCAGAGGTACACCCAAACACCCCATATCGTTAGGCATGCACACATGTTGATTGGTGGAGAATCGGTGATCACATGAAACTGGTATTTGCCTTCAGGCCACAGTTGTCTCGTTGCCATATTTGACAGGTTTGACAGTCCGATTCTAATTCTTTTTAACACTGGAGCCCTATCCAGTGCTCAGATCCTACCGCGCTTCCATAAGTTAGCCACACAAAGCTTTCATTCTTATCGCTTAGAGCTTCAAGCTCCAGGCGTGTGGGGGAGCAGATGAAGTCATGACTCAACAGATGGACATGAGTGTCGCGGAGAACTGTCTCCTTTAATTTTTACCGCCACACTGCCCGTGAATGTCCTCCTCACCAGCACTGATACCAGAACATGCAGGGGGGATGTGATCTCTGAACAGGAAGTGAGGGTGCGTTGGGCAGCCACTGACCTGAGATCAGTGTGGCCGAGAGCTGTGGAGACTTAATTATCTCTGTTCAGATATGCTGGGGAAGTAAAGCTGTCATTTTCTAATCAGCAGCTCTCGTAAGTGGAATTTCTGGGATGGGGTGCCGTATTTTCCAATGAGAAACAAACTTCACTCAATCAAATAAGGAAGAAAATTGCAAAAAAGAAACTGCTTTTTTAATTATTTGTTTGTAACCAAACCTTTTTTTTAATTCAAAGACACTAAACCTACAACTTATTTGTGGGGGTTGAAAGCTGAAAATGAATTATATTAATTTTAACATTTTACATTTCTGTCTCTGAGTGATATAGCGCCAAGCATCATAGAAGTATTTATCAAGGGGAGTGGCTAGGCTCGTACAGAAATACCAGAGTTTCTCGGTGAGGGGTCAGGATTGTTCCAAAATGGTAGGGGGGAGGGGCTAGAGTCGCACCAAACTTCCAGTTTCCTGCCCTCCATCGTGGAGACACAGAATTTTGATTTCCTCATTGCTGCCAGTTGCCTTTTAATCCCATGCCAGAGACCCCCCACAAAGCTGGTCCTACATGTGATCCAGCCTTTCTCTTCCATGGGATGGGTCCTCCAGGAGAGGCACCCAAAACACGAGAGGCTCTGAAAAACTAATATCAAAGTGGATGACAGATCCAAAAACAATCACATGATTACATAGTACATCCATTCCCATCATGCCAGACATCTTGTGAATTTTTACTGGTGAAAAATCCAGTTCAGCTACATACTGGCCTCATACCAGCCGTGAAGAGAAAATGATACTGGACACAAAGGAATCTCCAGGCCTTACGATTTCATGAAGCAACAATGACAAGAATGAGTGACTGTCACTTTGTTGAGTGACAGTCTTTGCCTTACTGTCTCTTGTTGGGTGTACATATTCATCAATAACTATCATTCACATGTAATCCAAACAAACTGTAAGATATGGAGGAAAAGTCGCATACGGCAATTGAACTCGTAACATCTGAGCTGTAAGCCCACCCTTCTTAAGCATTAAGATACGGTGCCACACTCTAGTGAGACTTCCTCTCCAATGAGACATATGTGTTTGTTTTAATGAATGCCATGGCAAGGGAAGTTTCCGCCATGCCAGCGGCCGCCCTCTTCCTCCTCCTCACGATTTTCGGACTGATACATCAGAAACTATTCCTTGAGCCGCTAACAGTTAGGGGGTCGGTAAACAACCGGTCCCTTTGTCCCCCGGCGCTGAAAGGTCTGTCTTGTTCCTCTCTTTCATCTCCGATGGCCATAGAAATATGCAGGGACATATGGGACACATGCAATGCCTGGAGGAGCAAAGCGATGGAAAAATCGAAACAGACCGATCGTCTGTCTTTGGGGATTGTTACAACATATGGCCGTTTCCGGTTCCCTTCATATTTCCTCCGAGGATTTCTGCTTCCAAAGCACTTGAGTGTTTTCCTAAGAAATATGAAAATTCCTGATCGTGTAACTTCTTGTAGAAAGGTTCCATCGCCAGTGTTTGCGGAGGAGAGTGTCGTATATCATCGCGGAGAGGAATGCTGACATTCCGGTCCTGTGTAGGAAAGGCCCAGATCAGGGAGTGTACTGCGCCCGTCTTAATGCCGACAGGCTTCGATGTGGAAAAAAGGAGTGTACACAATGTGTAAATATGTTTTCGCCGGAACAAACTGAATCATCCTGTGGGGTCATGAGTTGTTTAGTCGGCACCAACCAGTGCTTGTGCAGGCCTCTCTCACACACACACACACACACACACACACACACACCATGTTACTGTAGCAAGAAAACCTATATTTGTACCAAGTTTTCCCATGAGTCAGTGTCTCTAGATTAGATTCATTGTCTAATGTATAGCATGATTCATGGAGTCTGAGAGATCCCAGTTACTAATTGACTCCCTGTTGATTAATTTAACTCCACGCCATACGTGTCATGGAAGTGAGTAAGACTTCCGTTTCCTGATCCAACTCATGTGTCTGATAATGCTGTCGTTTTGTTAATACCTGTATCCATTCATCTCTTAGTAATTGAAAATTTTCCTGGGCATGGATACTGAGTAATATAGAATGATGCAATATTTAAGGTATTCCTGGTGTGTATCAGAAATACAATATGAGCATAAGATTACAGGATTGAAGAAATCCATTAGTTAAGTGCATATTGTTACATCTGAGTTAGGTACACTTTCTTTCCTTTCTGTCTGTCACTTTCTTTGAGATGGCAAGTGTGTTTGGGGGAGGGGGGTAGGTAGGTAGGTAGTTGGTATCATGTGACTCATGAGAGAAAAAGAAGGATCTGAGTTTTGTCTCGAGAGCACATGAACTTCTGAGAGGCCATCTTACCTCCTATAACTGCCTAAAGACCTGCCCTTTTACATTTTACATTTCCTATCATTAAAAAAACCCACCTGAACGGGAGACTGCAGCCCTCTGAAGCACTTTCATGCTTCACCAACATGAGGCTTCATCTGGGCTGGTCAAACTGAAGGCCCAGAGAAGCTCTGTCACCCTGAGACCAGTGGTAATCTGTCTGTTACCCACTCATACACCTTTTTGGTGGAGAAAAGAGTTGATAGGAAATAGTAGCCATCTTAACTATTCTCTCCTCGTAACGTTAATTGGGGCTCAAGTCAGGCGCTTTCACTCCTTAAACAAATGTTATGTTTGTTAACATTGTAGTGTTGTTACCATTTTGGCATTATAAGCATTGTTAGCAAGCTTTAGCATTGTTAGCAAACTTTGGTATTCCTATCTTTGCATTGTTTAGCACTGTTAGCAGTTTTTGTGTGTTTGCAAGTATGTTAGCAGTTCAAGTTGCTCAACTAAGTTAAATGGGGATAAGCAAGGTCTGAAGGAGAGTTTTTTTTTGGAAACTTTTTTTGGAAATTGTTTGGTGGCTTTTGAGTAAATTAATGCCTCTGGCTGTGTTTTATAATCAAGTTTTGGGGTAAAACCCTTCAGTTTGGGACTGCGGTAAGTACCTTACCTTGTTAGGCAATACCTTGGATTTTGTCTGGCCTGGGTGTTCGCCTAGTGCTGGATTTTCATAAGCTTTGGTATTGATATGTGTTTGAATGCTTTTCTGTGAAACATTAGGGTTTGTCTGTTAGCCAGTTCTTGTGTGCCTGCTTTGGGCTGAGTGTTGGCTACCAGAGTACCTTTTGAATTTGATATTGTTTGTGGAGGCCAAGCTGTGTTGGTTTGTGGCTACTTGGTTGATTGCAGTAGATATTGGTGTAGCTTTTTGCAGGGGATTTTTCTTCCTCCATTTTTGGTGTTATTGTTTACTTTTCAGGAGCGCATATGGCAGATTTTGATGTAGAGCCATTTTGTGGACGCAGTCTAGTCTGTGCAGATTTGATAAAGCTGAAAAACGACCAATAGATTCCTGTACCTGAAAATTTAGAAATTGACATCGATGAGGATATCAAGAAAATCCAAACAGTTGATATAGTTTCCCAGGCTTTACGCTGGCCTAATCCTCAATGGAAAGCCCAGAGGGAGGCGGAGTTGCCGAGGGCCCATGTAGAGCGGCAAGAGCAAGAAGCTCATCTTGAACTGGAGCACTAGGTAGAGCTGGCATGGATAGCTTTGGAACAGGATAAGATAAAACAGTCTAATAGTCAGCGACAATGCAAGCATGAAGCTCACTTTGACATGACAAGATGCTTAAGGCTAATGCCTGAGTTTAGTCATGAGGAGGTTGGCGTGTTCTTTGAGGCATTTGATTAAATAGCTAAGGAGCGAGAGTGGACTGAGGAGAAGAGGCCATTACATGTCCAAAGTGCCATGGAAGGCACAGCACAGGAGGCCAATGCAGCACTAATGCCAGTCAGTGTATGGAATATGACACTGTGAGACGGACAGTTCCGGTAACCTATGAGGTTGAGCCTGAGGCCTGTAGACAGAAGTTTAAGTCCCTACAGTGTAGGCCTGGTGAGACCTATCTGGATGTAGCAAGGCAGCAAGAAGTTGCAGTTCTCCATAATTTCCAACCAATTCTCTTCCCTCGTAACATAATCCACATACATATTAAAATGCATGGTCGTCTGTTTCTTATATTTCATTATATTTGTTAGGGAGGAAGAATGAAGGTGCTGTGCCGTGCAAATTTTTGTTTGGAGTGCAATGGCATTGTATTAGCATTGTGTTAGAGTCACAACATATCACACGTTTGGGATTGTATTATGAATAGCCAAGTGGACCAAAAGACTATAAATTATGCCTCCCCCCTTCCCCCAAAAACACAACATGTGTTTCTGCGTTTCGCCCTGAGGCTGCGGAGGAAACTCGAGCGCCTCAGAGACGGCTTCCCGGCGGAAGCCCAGAAAGCGATCCGGCATTGTTCTCCAGAAATCGGCCCGTCTCCAGGCCAAAACCAGCACCTCGGTCTCTCTTTGATCCGCTACTGACACACAGACCACGTAGCTCCCAGGAGGGGGGGGGTATAAAGACACCTTGACAAATTCTTTCAGGTGACTTTGACCAGACAATGAGCCTTCCGACACCGGCAGAAGGTCGCGTCTTCAGAAGTCTCCCACCCCTCACCCCTCATCCTGACGCTTCATTGTGTGGTATCGACTTCTGGACTTAAATACGGCCCTCAGGTGAAAGTGCCCATTTCCCCTGTCGTTCTCGGGGAAAGAATAGCTCATTCTAATGCGGGCTTTGTCTGATTGAAGCAGCAGACAGGAGAAAAACTTTGAGGGGAGGGGGGATCTCTATAGCTGTATGCCATTGGAGGAAGTGGGAGTGGGCCTTCCGCAATTTTCCCATGCTCCTTTGGGAGTGGCATTAGTCTGGTTCTTTCACTGCACCGATTTAATGACTCAGGTTAAAAAATGCAGCTAAAGACCAGCTTTTTAAAATTGGTCTTTGTTTCTTAAAAGGAGGCCTGTAAGGGTATATCTGAGATAAAGCTTTGCTGTTGTGGGTAAGCTTTCTTCTCACTATGGGAATATTTCTGGATGGAAATGATCCAGAATCTTGCACCTATTCCATGACTTCCATTCACAAAATTGAGCAAAAAAGGGATATATTTTATTAAACGCACATTGTCTCTGTAGGGGAACATGTAATTCACTCAAAACAGACTTTCGATTTCAGTGTAATTTTCTTTCAGTTTCTTGAGACTACATGTCATGTGGGGTGTGTTCCTTTTCATTTTTAAACACAAAAACATATGCCTTAAGAAATATTGCTGTATGTTTTGTTTGATTTGGTTATGCCATAGAAGAGATGAAGTGTATTTGATTTTCTCGTCTTAATATCTAGCCTCCCCTGAAGCTGATAGTGGAGTCTGCAAGGTTCTTCACTCATGGGTTTATGGGTACAGTTTTATTCTCACAGCAAACGAAAGTTTAACTTTGCACACAGCACTTTGTGATGTTATTGACTGGTTTATGTGGTGCAGACCAAAAAATTCAGTATGAAAAAGTAAATATGTCAATATCAGCATAAGTAGCTGTACAATTGTATTGTGACGATGAGAAAATGCCCACGTGGAAGAGATCACAGGTAACAGGATACTCTGAACCACACCTGGGTCTATCAGGGGTGCATTGTGTCGCACTTTTTAGTTATCGGATCTTCTCTCGGATATTTGGTCCAGTCCGACCACTCCGACGGGTCTATTTCTGGGAGTTGACCGTGCTGTGATCAGTTCTGGCCCAAAGGCCGATGTTGGGAATTTTTATGGCCGGAAAACTCACTCTTTGGCCGTCTGGCAGAAAACTGCAGGAATGCCTCGCATAAATCCAGGGAACATCCGTAATTTTAGAACGGACGGCCCTCTCTCCACATTCCTCTGCAGTTCGCTGAGCGAGCCGCCCCCCCCCCCCACCCACCGGCAGGAAGGCAGACACAATGGGAGCAAATCGCCACTAGCATGCGGTCAAATACTTTGGCCCGAAAAGGGGGGGTGGGGGGAGGGGGTGCGTGGTGCGTGGAGGGGAAAGAATAGAGGGTATGAGCAGGCCTCAGCCAGGTTTGAGTATGACCGCGGAACACATGCTAGACTGCACACAGAGTAACTATGCCAGTCAGGGCTTGCTTTGCTTTGCATTTTCAAATGGGCTCCTTCCCAGAATCCACCATGATGAAAAATCTCTCAATTAACCCTTGTGACGTTGTTCTGCGGTTTTCGTTAAACCCACTCAGAACACTTAGGAATTCAGCAACCGCTCTTAAACCTGAGCAGTCTTTGATGAACGTTCCCTAAACTACTATATGAACAACTTCATTCCTGTTTTATGAAGTAAACCAGGATTCAGGCCGTTTAACATGGTACCATCAGCCAAAATGTCATTTGGTGTCAGTTTAAACCGGTTTCAATCATCCTGACTGTAGAGAGCAATAAAGTATTGTTTTTTTTCTACCTACTCTTTTACCTCAGGGCCTGGCCAGAGAAGGGAAGGAGTTCAAAGGGTACAGCAGTATACTCTCTGTCAGCACAGGTCTGACTTCCCTGACAAAGCATCCAGGATCCAGGCACAACACTTTTGTTAACGGTAAGCAAATTCCTAAAACTTGAGTAACATGTTCATGGATTACACCCTTTTATGCTTTTGCCTTTAGTTCCTTGTACTGTCAGTTGGATGAAGGTAAAATGCGCATTAAATAAAATAACGAAGTATCCTTAATGTAGCTCTTGCTTAAATGTGTTGTATTGAGGATAATTTGTACAAGTTGAAGCCCAAAACCAGCCACACGGGGACAAAGACCCAGAATGCTGGAAGCCCAGAGGCTCTCTTTGTTCCTGTTCCCTTTTGAACAGACAGGAATACTGAAGGAAGATGGAAACTTCCATAAAAAGTTTTGTATCAGGCCCATGATATGAACAGAATGTATCACATGGTGTATTTTTATTCATATAATCATAAAAAGGTGTCTGAAATATAGGCCTGTGCTTCCAAAAACAGCATCTGTAAATGATAGTGGTGGGACGAAATTGTGGCAGTTTTGAACCAGTTGGCATAAATTTTTTTAAAACAAGGTTACATTGCTAAAAATAATACATATGAGCAAACAGATATATTCTTCCCAGAATAATTTCCACGACAGCATGTGGTTTCAGTTACTGGTTTAAAAGCAACCTGTAAACTGACTGTGATATCGCAGTGAGTCAAAAGAGTCAGTCGGGAAATGTCACTTTTATGGATATCGTCCGATAAACCTCAGCCCACCAACATCGGTACAGTAACTTAAAGTAGATCCCAAAAATGGCAATAATGACACCAAAAGACCAATTTAATACAGGTCCAGAGGACTAGGACCCGAACTTTCAGCGACCTCTCCTGCTTTTGTCTCAGGAGTTCCACACTCATTTACATTGGTGAAAACAAGCTACTTGGTTTCTGACATAAGTACATTAGCAAAATTGTCAGCTTGCAGGAAATGAATGACTGCTGAGATGATTCAAAACATTTTTATTTTGGCATAAAATCATTTTTACAGCGGGTGTCCTTCACAAATCTTTTTTTTTTTGTTCACTACCTCCGGTAGTGGCAAGGAATGTCTTGTTCCAGAACTAGATTCATAGTGTTAATACGAGAAAAAAGCTCACTGAAATGGTTTAAGGGGAGAGCTCCCGACAGATTAGAGTTAGAACAATGGGGCATGGCATAGCTACCTGGAGGAACCTGAGTCTTACCATGCGACATATTTGAATGTGCATGCATATATATGTGCGTTTGTGAATTGCTTGGTTTTGCTGTGCGTGTGTGTGCGTGTGTGTGCGTGTGTGTGTGTGTGCGTGCGTGCACCCACTACTCTTTGTGTGCAGGTGTGTAGCGCACTTCCTGCCAGGCTTATCTGCTTCATTATCCCTTTGCTATAACTCAGTCAGCAGGCTATTGTGAGACAGTCTGCTCCTGCAGTCCTAGCCACACCTGTTCCATTGGAACATCTGCCGCTGCGGTCATAATGAAGAGTAAACCACACCTTAACCACTAACGCAGGTGCCTCGCTCAGCCGGGAAGGGTGAAAGGGTTTGGTGCAGGGACGTACATAGACACAGGGGGGAGAGGGATAAGCGCACCTGCCTATACCTTTTACCCTTAATTACCAAGGTCCCTCCTTTTGTTAGCAGTTATCATTATTTGTATTGCATTAGATGATTCAGACCGCAAAATGCCCATGCTTAACTTACAAATACTGGCTCTGTTATCTGTGTGCATTAGACTGTGTTGCTGGGGTAGGGGCTAGCAGGTGTGTGTGTGGGGGAGGGGGGGGAGGGGGTTCACACAGGTCACAGCATCACATGGTGACAGGGAGAATGCCCACGCAAGAAGGTACGTCAGCACAGGTGGTCACCACACAAACAATGGGCAGGACAGCAGGTCACAGGCCTCGGAGAACCGAAGCAAATGGCGGTACCTGATTACGGTTGTGACACTTTTCCTTTTCCCAAGCAAAATCTTTGCTTTTGAGATCAGTTGGTTTCTGCCGGTTTGGTCCTGCTTGGATTCTCAGAATATTTGGCTAAGCAAATCGCTTCATTGCGCATGTTTGGCAGCTTGATGTAAGCATTTCGAGAAGTTTTGAAAACTTTTGGATAAAGCTTTTATTGTTGTGGAGCTGCAGTCGTTTTCTGCAACTGTTATGTAAGACATTTGGAAACACCACAATAATTTTCTTATTTGTTTTTCGTGTTTCACAATACATTTCATCTAGAAATGGATTGCTGTAAATTGTTTTCAGCTTTGCTGGATTACACCTAGTTGAAATGGTATTTCAGCAAAGAAAAAAACTCATAACAATGAGTTATTTGGTGGCCAACGGCATTTAAGTGCAGTACAACCACAAAAATGCAAACCGCAGTTATGGAATGACCAGTAAAATGAATAGGGTATGAAACAATTCTGTGAATGCACCTAGGATTAGCATAATGATGCTGTTATCAATATCCAGGTCTTTATGACTTCAATAAGGTTAGCATTAAACTTGACTACATGACTATGACTTACATTTATCATTGGTAAAAAAAAAAACACATAAAAAACCAAAGGCATTCAGCTAGCAGTCTTGGAGAACGCTGCAGAGAGCAAGAAAATAAATGGATAATACGTGCTATTAGCATAACCCCTAATAAATAGCATACATATCAGCCCTCCCCCACCTGCCTTTCCTCATCCCCTAGTGGTCGGACTGTTGTTATAGTTACAACAACAATTCCAACTGCCATGTTTGCACAAGCGCTCCATTGTAGAGAATGACGTGGCATGGAGTCCTTATGACAGAGTGACTTCCACCTGCTTCCACAAGAGCTGCACATGGAATGCAAATTGAGAATGGAATTTGGGGGGGGGGGGAGGTTAGACCTCTATTCAGTTCAGTGAGCCCCACTAGCAGAGCTAGACAGGTGTTGGGGAAGGGAAGGCAGAAAGATGGCAGCTTACCAACTAATTCAAAGAGTAATGTAGCTTTCGTTTGCACACTGCACTTCCTGACGCACTTTTCATTGGATGGCTTTTAGAAATTGTTTCATGTCAGATTGTTGATGATGTTTAATAGGGCTCCACCCACAATTTGGGCAGTCTATTGGCAAAAACGGTGCGTTCACTACCAGTCATTATGCTCTTATGGATATAAAAAGGCCTGACTCGTAAGGCTAGAGGTCGAGGAATTTTCTTAAACGGTTCCGACAACTGGACACGAAGCGTAACCATGCGACGAGCCGGGCCCACTCCTCACCAAACTTCAGCTGCAGGGGGAGGTCAGAAAGGGCTCATTCCCAGAATTCCCTGTGGTGCAGGCATGCCCAAGGCTGCTGTTGGCCGTGCACACAATGCGTTTGGTGAAAGGTTGCCAGACTGCCAGGGTTCACAGGTGCAGCTGTCACACGAGACTAGAGGCGATGGGTGTTTGTTTGTTTACGTTAAACCGCTGTCACTGACTCTAATCTGATGATCTCTGGGAAGGTTTACACTCCTTATTTGGACAGTCTGAACTCCAGCTCCTCCGCTGTAATTTTCATATATTACATTAAATGTAATGTTTTGAAGCTACTTGTGTTTGGAGCTATAGTAAGTGGTTTTTAGAGCTTTGGGAACATCTTTAAATTCTCTGTAAACGAATTAGATTTTACACATTTACAGTTATACATGTTCAACTGCGAACTGGACATAAAAATGTCATCTTATATGGGAAATCATTGGTATTTCTTTATCCATTCTGACATTACTTAAAAACAATGAATAATTGCAAATTTACTTGATCAGTCAATTTATTGATACGATTACACTGAGTAATTGAGCTGGGTACCAAGTGTGTAGGTACTCTAAACAGATTAGCTGAGAGCAAATACAAGCTAAACTTTAAATCGGAGGGAAGGGGGGGAATGTTTTCCAAGACCTTAGGAAACATTTTGTTTCCAAAACATGTGAAGAAAGAGAATTGCTGCCCAAACAGTAAAACGATGGCACTCACCTCAGTCCCAAAGCAATTATGTTGTGGGCCAAACAAAAGCTGTTTATTTTGTGATTTTTCCGGCACTAGCTATGGTAATTATGCTTTACAACTTTAAACGCTTTTCTGCAACACTGACATTAAGGAATGCTCGACCTTTCAGTTCCTGAGTGAAGACAGGCCCCGCTCGCTGGCCCAGTTTATATACTCAGATTTCCCCTTTTTAAGATTCCGGTCCGATGATCAGAACAAAAAGGTGCATTTTTTACAATTCAGGATCTGAAAAGTAAGCGTGTTCTGAGGTAGGACACAAGAAATTACTTCCGTTATATACACAAAGTGCCTCCGAAGATCACCTCAGCTCATAAATAATTGGACTAGCGTGAGTTTTTAAGAATTTAATATTTACTATCTGTGTAACAATATGGGCCGGATGACAGAGTAGCCGGAACGGCGCTGTTTTCCGTTTAAATGTCAGAATGTGTCTCGCATCTTCTTACTGAGGACACATAGCGAGGCTTTGTTCTGCGCTAGTTGATTGATGCGCTCAATGCCTACAGCCCACTTTCGGCTTTAATATAAAGGCAAAAAAAAGAAAATGTAACCTGTCTTTAAAGGCCACGGCCCGGAGGGATGCTTCTCGCTAAATTACAGACGCCAGAATTTAAAGGGCAGACGTCATGGAGATCACCGAAGACAAAGCGGCCTTTATTGGAAACATCACCTGCTGGAGAGTCCAGTGGTATTTGAGCAACGGATAAATGGAAATTACAGAATGAAACAACCCGCGTACCGCTGTAGACTTTGTTGATACTGAAAACATTATTGCCTCATCTTTCTTAGGTCATTGGCTGGAGAAATATGCAGAGTCCATACTGTGACTTCCATGACCCACGTTATTAGAATTCGTCACATGGTTTTGACAGTTGCCTCAGATGTTCCAACGAAGAAACGGCTTGTCTTTTTGTATGTTTATTCACAGAGAGCACCGAAAAAGAAAAGTAAAACTGACTGTGAAGATCAGTTTCCAGAAGCGCGTCTAAAAGTTTACTGCCACAAACACATCTGTTGTGCTGCAGAAGAAAATCTATTCTTTGACCAGACGAGAGCCGACAGATTGTGCTATTGAAAGGTTTATGCAAGGGTCTCTGATTGCCCACATCTTCACTATTCTTGAACACACAACATACTTGGAATTCATAGACTATGACTGTAAGATACCGATGTTCAGATGCAATCTGGATAAGAATGTGGTGCTTAGCAAATAAAAATAACATGTGTGTGTGTGTGTGTGTGTGTGTGTGTGTGTGTGTGTGTTGAGAAGAGGCTACCCAGGTTGGGTCTCACCCAGGGTGTATTTACGGCGTGTTCTGGCATTACATAAACAGTGTTCGCCAGTGTTGACAGAATCTGACAGAATTTAAACAATTTCTCTGTTGAGAAGCACCATACTTTCACCACAACTTAGTTTAAGTTTATGTGAAAAATTGTCATTCTTAGTTAAGCTTCATAAACACTTCAACCCTTCTCGGATGTGAGGTGTACTGAAATAAATTTGCTGACCCAAGTTCTATCCAAATGGAAACAGCACACTAGTTCCACATGTGGTTTAATATCAATTGTATCAACACAGGTCAAACTTGAATTCAATATCCAGGGTTACACCCTGGACTTTGGCATAAAAGGGGTATAAGAGACAAAACGAAACTATGGTTTGTTGTGTTGTGTTACAAGAAACCATAAAATGGTACCATTTCTCTCCCTACAGTGAAAATTCTTTACTAGCAGCGATTGAATCTTTGTGTAGCTAAACCAAATACAGAAAGGCAGACAAAGAAACATAAATGTTGAAAAGGTGCATGTTTGGGGTGGGGGGTGGGGTGGGGTCGGGCTACAGACATTGTCGTTAAGGCCACATAAGTCAGTCCCGTCGGAAATCGATAACAGAACGGTAATTCGAGGACAGTTGCAGCTGTCGGTTGGGGAGGGGAGGTTGAGCTTTGTGTCCTATTAGCAGCCGGCTGCAGCCTCTCACAAGGGCAGATTTGGTTAGGGAAATGAGCGCTGCTGGCCGCCGGTGGTGGGGGGTTGGAGGTGATAAATTGCTTTAGAGATGGCAATCGTGCACTGGGCCTGTTCTCCAGCAGGCCCCGGGGGCCCCGGCGTTATTGACCGCGCCGCGGACCGTTGGCTGCATGCAAATTCAATCTGCGGCCTCCCAAAGGCCGTTGGGACCTGAGGATACAAAATAGCTCTGAGAAAAACCACAATGGAGTCCCTCATACAGGCCGTATGGCATCGCCTGGGGAAGAGATCTGTCTACAGCCAGTTCCTGTCATTTTTAAAGATGATCATTCCCCTCATTGTTCTATATTTGTCCCTTTTTCTGTGATTGAGTGTGTTGTGTAAGCTGATATGATAGCTGTAAGCACACAAAGCATTCTTGCATGACAAGGGGCATTTGGTTTCGCTGATAAGAAGATACAGTTCTGTATGTCTCTACATAGTGTATTTTCTGATACACACACATGCACATGCAGACATACACATTGTATCATATTGTTTGACATGCAGTTGTTTAATGCAATCTGAACATACATATTCATTTTTTTACCGTGCCTTTTACTGGCCATTGCTTTCATAATTGGCACATAATGTGAATCTAGGATTTGGCACGTCTGCATGTATATCTTTTGTCAATAGCTATTATTTGGAATATGTTCTGTAATGAGACAACACTGCCGGAGCAGAACCTTTCAAATGTATTATCCACTGCTTTGGCTGTTTTATTTGTCATTGAGATTTGAGTCTCCATCCATCAGTACGCGCATTGTTAAAGACACTCTCTCCTGATGTGTAAGTGAAGCTTCTGAATCAGACGGTGCTCATTGTCTTATGTCCCCATCTTGAATGAATGCTGTAGCAAAGACGACTTGTCGATAAGCGCCTCAGAAGATCTGATAATTAAGCAGACGAAGCATGCAAATCGATGAGACAGAAAACAAAATTTAACATGTGGGAATGTGAAACTGTATTTTGTTTTGGGAATGTGAAACTATTATAACACACAGACCAAACCTAACCTCAAATGTCTCAGTTAATATCCTGTATAGATAGATAGATAGATAGAAAGATAGATGGATAGATGGATAGAAAGATAGATAGATAGACAGATGAATTTATTCATCCCCGAAGGGAAATTAGATTGTAATAGCAGTCTGGTAAATTTGAATACAATAAAGATACAATGGAATAAAGTACTGAGGCCGAGAGAATAAAAAACAAGATATACACATACCTTAAATAATATTCTAAACGGACAGCTAGACATGGATCACATGCAAAAATGTTTGAATCATAAGATACTTATATTTGTTTAGTTTAGGGTGTCTACAAGAAGCGTACGCAAGTAGATGTGTGCATTCATCCAGGCAGATACCGCACTGATTAGGTAAATCTGTTATTGTTTAAAACATTTTTAAATTCCTGAATTTGCATGATAGTCAGTGTGGGGGTATGGAGAGGGGGACTTTTTGAGAATGTAAATTACTCTTTCAGCACACATACATAATCTCACACATGCACACACACACTCACAGTCAGTCATTCCAGTACTTGGCAGGCTAAGTTGGTGCTTAGATTGGCACCATCGTGCCTGGATGGAGAGAGTGGGCGAGCTGGGCCTTGGCGTGCTGCTCTTTTTGTTGTGGGGGAAAATTCCAATTAGGGAGAGAATGCTGGTGACAGCAGGGAGCCCCTTGATGGTGGCAGTCGCTGAGGTTCAACTGGCTCCCATTGACATGGTAATGCGGAGAGATGCAGCAATTTCCTCTTTCAGCGAGGCACAAAGGGGGTTGGGGCATAGCTACCCACCCATCAGCCCTGATCACACACTGCACCCCCTTCCCCAACACACACACGCGCACACACACACACAATACACATATATGCTCAAACATGCACACGTACATATATTACTGTCACACACAGACACACACACCACACAGGTATACATATATTTGGTCACATGCACACATTACAATAAGTTGTATCAAAACTCTACTACAAATGAATAATATTATATAAATATACTTTTTTCTGTTTCTGAGAGCTGTAGTTTTCACACATACAAAGCTTGTATTATCAACCCTACATGTGATTAATTTTAGGGGAACATACCATGTTTGTGTTTGACAAATACTTTTAGTAGGTTTTAGTGATTCAAAGAGCGGAGTTAACGATATAAGAAATCGCACCCATTTACAAGTGAATGTGAATGGATTCATGCCTGTCATACACACATGAATTCAAACAGATGTTACAATGTTAAATTTTAATATTTTCTCCCGATGCTGCAAAATTCCACCAAAGTATGGATTTTTTTCCATGTCCTAAGATATGGTTATAAGGGCACAATAAACATCTAAGGAGTAAAAGAATTCTCTATTACTCCCAATACATGATAAAGGAAATACCAGCCATTGTTGCTTTCTAACAGCAATTTACACTGAATTGGATTGATCTGGTTGAGAGACAGGCAGTTAAATTAGCATGTCAATGTCTCCGCAGGACACCACCCCCAGAGAAGTAGTGCCAAGAAATTCTTTATTCTTTATGCACCTGATCTGACAAGTATGGATCTGTATAAGTAAACCATGACGATACTGTAACCAAAGCAGCAGACAGTTTTCCAGAGAAACACACCTCCGGGTGTAGGTGCGAGTCAACAATTCCTGGTAGTGTGTTTGTCGCTCCCCTCCCCCCCCCCTCCCCGTTTTGCATATGCTCTTGTACGTGTAGGTGAGCATGTGTGACAGAGTGTGTAAGAGGGAATGTGTGTGTTTGTGTGTGTGCTACTGTATACGCCTGCGCGTGTTCGTGCACCTGCGTTAGTGTGTGCTGCATGCATGTGTGTTTGTGTGTTTCATGCACATCTCTGTGTGTATGAATATTTTCGTATGTGTACGTGCGCGCGTATGTGTTTTGTGTGCATCTGCATGTTCATAGTGTATATGCTTTGTCTGTTTTTGTGCATCTGTGCGTGACTGACAGAGAAAGGGATGGTGGTGTATATATGTGTGTGTGTGTGTGTGTGTGTGTGTGTGTGTGTGTATCTGGTGCACAGAGGCATGTGTATCTGTTTGCTCGGGGTGAGAGGGGGCAGCAGATGGAGAGGTTTACTTCACACTGCCTGGTGTGAGGAGAACAATGTATCTCTTAGAGCTGTGACTAACCCGAGGATTTTCTTCCAGGGACAGCTGCCTCCCGACCACTTGCTCTTTCACCGACACGTGCACATGCACGCGCACACACACATGCACAGGTGCATGTATGTACACACACACGCAAGCATGCAGGTGCATACACACACACGCGCGCTGACACATGAGCATACACATACACACAAACATATTCACACACACACACACACACACGGGCACACACAGTAATTCTTCATGTCCACATTTTGAAAACGCATACAAAACATAATACATTTTTTAGATGCATCTTTCGACTTGCTCATCATACGCATGAGTACAGCAATGTTTATGTTTCTAATGAAAGTCATTATGCATTTGGCTATATGAATGTCAGAAGTTACAATGTACAAACACTCCAAAATCTACTGTCATTAAAAGAGGGGGCCGTCTCAAATATTTACTGAACGCAAGGGAACAGATGGTGCTTACAAAACCATCCTTGAGGCTGTCCACTGTCTGTCACTGTCTCCAGCCTCCACTCACTAACGTCACCACGGACTCAAAAACACTTAGGGCGGGATTCAATCAACATTTGTCCTTAACTTTTATGTACGATTGAATAAGGGTGTTACGCTTCTTCTGTACACAAGAAGAAACGAGAGTTCATTTTCTTGATTGTTAGATTCGCCAAAGTGTCCTGTAAAGATAAAAATGTAAGTCTGTGGGCCAAAGTTAAGGACAAATGTTGATTGAATTCTGGCCTTAATCTCATTTCAAATTTGTCCAACTGAACACAAAATTGGACATATTATGATGGCTCCAAGCCACTCAGACATGGTCATGTCTGGTATGCGGTCTGCATGCTTTCTCCTTAGCATGTCAATCTTCTGAAATCACTCAACGCATTCTGGAGCCGTATGCACATGGTGTCTATAACCTAGCACATAGCTCTGATAGTGTGGACTGTCGTTTTCTCGTAGTGGCAGAAACTCAGACTGCTCCAACTGGGCAACGTTGCTGGAGACACATGCAGGTCCTCTGGATTAGTTCCTCCTTCATCTCATTGTCATGACCTTTTCTCAACATGTTCATCAGGAGACATTTTTACCCACATTTTCATTCATTTAATTTCCCTTTCCTTTTAATATAACTTCATCCTTGAGAATGCATTAAAAGAAAATGGCCCATGATTTATTATGATTATTATGATTATGAAGATGATGAGTCTTTACATTGGTGCAGGTTACTTGTTTCATTATTTCCTCTCTGAATAAGTATGCCAGGAAGACATATGAATATTGGGCAATTGTGGAAATGGTGTTCCACACATAATTGCACAATGGCCCAACCATAAATGTATAGGGCAGGATGTGGGATCCAAATGAATGATAATCTTAATCAACGTTATAATATGAGGAAGAAGAATGTTGTATGTCTTTCTAAAACCCAGAGATACCATACAGTTACCGTACATTCATAAGATAGAACGGTATATGCACATTAATGCATTCAGCGTGAAAATGTCACACTTTTGAGAATTAATTGGACATTTGGAACAACGATTTGAGACAACTTCCAATGAATCTTGAATTCCATTCAGCTATAATGTGTTTCTAAATTATATAATGCGACATACGGCGCAGTTGTCTAATGTGGCAGAGACACTAAGTCTTGAAAAAAAATTATGTAGACTTGAACTAATATGCAATTTTCGAGGACTAGTCCAGCAAGGTTTTTTTTTTTTTGTAAAATATAACATTTTCCATTGATTCCTATCCGACCATGCGCCAGTGGATTATATTGCAGCTCTCTCTCTCTCTCTCTCTCTCTCTCTCTCTCTCTCTCTCTCTCTCTCTCTCTCTCTCTCTCTCTCTCTCGCTGTGCGGTTTTGCTTTTGATCCCTGGAGAACCTGGAGCTCGCGCATTCCGCACATTCCAGGCTCCGCGAACAATCAGCACTCAGTTATTTATTAGCTGAGTGCGCTCACAGCCCAGCTTCAGTCTACAGCAAGCGCGATACCCGGACACATCCACAAGCGCAAAACAGTGGATCTTGTACTGGGTTTCGAAAGAAAGATTGAGGATTACCTTTCAAACAATAAGGAATTAAGTGCGCACACAGTACCCGTCCAAAACCACTTTCTGTGATGAGTCTTTGAGCTGGTGAGTATTTTAGGGTTTTTTTAGCCATCGTGGTGATTTTGCTTAGATCAGTACAGAAACCTGAAATGATTATCGTTACGTTCATGTATTAGTTACAATCATTTGTTTTCTTTATTTATCATGGATAAATAACACATTGCGTGTATAATAAGAAAAGCAATCCTTATATTAACCGTAGTGCTGTGGTACTTTACCAAAGTTTCAAGTGGGAAATTAGAGCTACGTTTACTTGGCCGTTGTACCTCCAGCTAACTTTGCGGATTTAGAAAACACATTGGTAATCTTTTGCTGTTTTTCTT
The DNA here is from genome assembly GCA_022829145.1 of Albula goreensis. Classification (NCBI taxonomy): domain Eukaryota; kingdom Metazoa; phylum Chordata; class Actinopteri; order Albuliformes; family Albulidae; genus Albula; species Albula goreensis. Next base: position 4,715,787 of record CM040764.1, on the reverse strand, counting down.
TTAGCTCGCTTTTAAATGCAAAACCATACAGCCTACTATTATAAGGTTATACTCTGCGCTGTTGTTTTCACCAACGAAATAAATTGATTCAGTTTTTCCGACAAACTGGCGGATTACATACTTGATATTTCTAAAAGCCGCAGCCGGAGTGTAATGAAAGTTGTGAGGCAATAACATGGAATTTGGTTATTTCCCAGGCGATGATCTAAACAAAATAACACGCATCCACAACTGCACCAAGCTACTCTCTGCTCGTACGTTGTTGTTTTCGAAATATGTATTTATTACAAACGCTAATCTGCTTTTTATCTGGTTAGGTCAATTATGTATGCGCTGTACATTTTGTTTTGATACTGAACACCTTGCACGGTGCGTCATGCGCATTCCAAGCTAAGCATTTACCTTTGTTTTGACATAGTCAAAAATATGTCAGTATCGAATACCAATTTCAGTGATTGAATATTGAGCCTCCCATATGGGGTCCAGGAAAGCCCCTAGAGGGTAAATTAATTGATATTTGGGGGCAATAGGAAGTTGCTATGACAGTAACCCCTGAATGCTGGAGCACGTAGACCCGACAGTTGTATCAGGGCTACATGTGGCCTAGAGAAGAGAAAGCAGTCCCTTTCTCTATTCAGCACGGGACCGCGTGGCTTGCTTTTACCGCTGGTTGGACACTCTTCCTGCAATGCAGAGTATTTCGGGAAAACACGGGCTCCGTGCATTCCTGTGCAACTTTAAATTTGTTTTGTGTAATTTTGTTTAGCTGGAATGGCGTGTATGAACCTCTGGAATGGCAGCAATTCTAAGCCAGCTGTAATTGGAACCACTTACTTCAGCTGGGGTTATAGGTCTTTGAAAAGGACTTACCTCCTCTGCCAAAGTCATTGTCACATCAAGTCTATTCATAGGGCGGTGTGAGTGCCGTGCATATTTTGTTTGCAGTGGTGTAATTTTACTTTGCACTTAAGTGTCTGGAAGTCAGAGGAACTCAGTTCAAAATAGGTTGCAGTTGTTGAAACTACCACATCACTCAAACTTCACACATTTATTTAAATATGGTGCTGATTGATTGTTGTTCTGGCCTTCCCTCCAGGTTCACCCTCACTTCCCCTGCACCCGGTGTGTATAGCTCATCCTGTACTTATTTCAAACCAACCGCCCTCCCCGAAAATGAGAACGGCAGAGGAGTCGTCCGGTACGGTTCTGCACAGGCTCATCCAGGAGCAGCTGCGTTTTGGGAACCCCACAGACGCCCGCACCCTGCTGGCCATCCAGCAGCAGGCCCTCCGAGGGGCAGCAGCGGCAGCAGCGGTGGAGGGGGACGGGGAGCCCCCGCTCCTCCCTGGAGAGCTTGACCCAGGAGGAGTCTCAGTTCCTCCAGCTCTCCACGCGGCAGGAGCCCCAGGGCCAGGAGCACCAGGGGGACTACCAGCACTCTGAGAGCTACCAGCTCTACCACCTCCATGGAGAGGAACTTCCCACCTACGAGGAGGCCAAGGCCCACTCCCAGTACCTGGCCTCCCAGAGGGGCCAGATGTGCCTTCCCCACGCCCTCCCGAGCCACGGTGCTGGAGGGCATGGACCTCCAGGATGAGGCCCTGCGGGACCTGAAGAGAGGCCACGTGCGCTCGCTCAGCGAGAGGCTGATGCAGCTCTCCCTGGAGAGGAACGGGGCCAGGGCCGGCGTGGCCATGAGCTCCTCCCACAGCTACCCGCAGCTGCCCGGCTACCACATCCATCACGAGGCGCACCCAGCCAGGGCGCTCACCACGGCCCAGCCGAGCACCGCGGACCACCTCCAGAGTACCCTTTCCCCGTCAAGGCCCCCGGATACATGCTTTGCCACTCCCAGGACCGCGGCCAGTGCTACAGCGAACCTCCGCCGTTCCACTCCCAGCATCACAGGTAACGGTTCAGCTCAAGGGTACCACCGCATGAGAGCACAGCACTGAAGAAAGTGTGCGTGCATGCATGTGATTTTTAATGGCATTTCCTGTTTCCTGTTGGGGGTTTGTGCGGCTTGATGCCCACCCGCAATTCCTAAGCGTTCTCCCAAACAGCTTTCCAGAATCAGCATTCCTTCTTCCTCTGCTCAGTACATTTCTGCAGACTTGCAGAAGCTGTGGTCCTTAGTCATATTATATGCATGATTGCAAATGGCCTGACCAGATAGTTTTCAGATAAAGCATGCTTGCACGCATACGTACATCAGAGAGTGAATTAACTGTCATTCAGAATGTCACAAAACAGGTGTTCATTGATATGTTGAACTGCTTTGTGTCTTTAGAAAACGTTTGTGGCTAACAGCCTTGAGTGGTGGGGGGGGGGGGAGGTTTAAACTGAGACCCAATTTGATGGCAGTCACTAAAACCATAGTTACTTCTTCTCACAGGTATGTGCAGGCTCAACCACCTGTGGCCCGCCAGAGCGCGCTGACCTCTGCTGGCGTGGAGGCCTTCATGGCAGCCCACGCCGTCTCCAGCAGCAACCACACCACCCAGATGGAGGCGCTCATGAAGGAGAACGAGAGGCTGAGGAGGGAACTGGAGGGCTTCAACGAGAAGGCCATGAGAATCCAGAAGGTGAGGAGACCGCTTTGGTCTGATCGTGTGAACGACCAGGTTTTATTGTCTCTGATCCGCTCTCTCACCTCTTGTATCTTGTGAGGGTTCAGTTAGTTGTTCCCAGAGAGATTCCTAGCCGATGACATACACATTGGCTTGTGTTGTATACCAACGCCCCATCAAACTCATCTGGAGATCCAGCATGAATACAGAATTTAGGGCAGTGTATGAAGTATTTGCTTTCAAAATGGGTTTACCAAGGGTGTGGACTTTGTTAGTCATTGCTGGTGCCACATTCCAGAGAGATTAGCTCTCTGGCAACACTGGAATTTCCCAATTGAAGAACTGTACATAATAATTGTTTTTTATCCCTGGGTTTTGGTCATTTGTGTTGTCTGCCAGGATGATAAATTGAAATCCTGTTGAGCTTTTACAGCTCAGTAGTCTGTTTGATTTTCCATTTTAGCTCTGAAATACATCTTGATCAATGGAAAACAAACTCGTGTTGACTGACATTCAGCATTGCTGCTGCTGCTGATGTTTGTTCTGCTTCGTTTTTGAAGAGCATAATGGCCCAGCTGTAGGTTACAGAATGCAGGAATGTCGGAGAACACAAGAGTAGCTAACCCTGATAGATCCCATAATCCTCTTTGGGAGGGTGGAGGAATGGCGGGTGGCGGGGGGTAAAGACCAGTACTGGGGAACCCCTCCTTGGGAAGGCTGGTCTGAGTGCTGTCGGCTCTGCAGTGAGATGGGAGGCAGCTGTTAGGTGAGGCGAAGGGGAGAAAGGGAAAGTCGGTTCAAATCTGCTTTTGTTGTGGAAGCCCCCGGTGGGGCCCCTGGCAGACACCCCATGTGGCTGCAGATGCCCAGTATAATCCGTGAGATGTCGGGGTCCTGACCCCCGAGCAGCTGACGGGATCGGAGCGCAGCAAGCAGCAGGCCTGACCCCCGACAGTTGGCTCCCCAAGACTGAAAGACCTCATTCACTTTCACACCCCCTCCACCCCCCAACCACCAGCCGCACCAGCCTCCTTTACGAGCTGGTTCATGTCCTCATTCATTCTTCCCTTCCCTGTCTGATGCGAGAACAGAAATCTTACTGTGTTGTGGGTGCTTCAGATAGCAAAAACAGCCCTTTGTAGCTTATCAGCTATGTGAAAATCGACTCCTGCCAGCTGCTGTGAAAAAAGATGACGACACAAAAGCCAAACACTTAAGCCCTTTAAACCAGTCCAGAAAGGTCTGTCTTCTGTTTTTCATGGCTGACCTTGTCCATGTTTTTATTTTTTTTTTTTTTATATGCCCCACCCCTGACTTCAGCCTTTCCTCTTGGATCTCTTCCATCAGTGATGCACTGTATCACCTGAGCTCCACTCTCTCACCAACAAAGAATGATAATTACAGAGGTGGAGAGTTACACAAGCAGGCTGCCTGGAAGTGAATATGCTCGGGCAGATATGTTTAACGTGAGGTTTCCCTCTTGGAGGCTTGTACTCATTCTCCTCCCCACCCCACCACCCTGGCTGTCTGCCCATTGGAAAAATGAACGTGACCAACACCTGGAACTGGTGCGTTCGCTCCCACTAATGTTGACTCGGTGCCCGGTCTCAGGGTTGCTGTGTTAGCGGTTAGCATGTGAGCTCACGTAGTAGATGAGGCAACCAGGTGAGTGCATGTGCATACACATACTCACCCGCCCACGGAAACGTTCCTGGGCTTAATTAAGATCACTGAAGCTGATCCTTGTGCACTGAGGTGATGCTGAAGGTATTTGAGGTTTTTTTTTAAGTGAATAAATGGTTCAGGATGTTGCTGAGGTTCCAAAATGGCTTACGGCTGAGATCATACCTGGCTGTCTTTATTTTTCAGCTGGAGCTGGAGATCCAGAGGATATCAGAGGCCTACGAGACTCTTATGAAGGGCTGTGCCAAGCGTGAGGCTCTGGAGAAAACCATGAGGAACAAGCTGGAGGGAGAGATCAAGAGGCTACACGACTTCAACAGGGACCTACGAGGTAAGTCTCTCAAACCGTTCGGCCTCAGTCTACTGGCCACATAGATGTACGACCAATACATCGAAACACCAGAGCTTTGTTTCCCCTTTAAGAATTTTTATGTGTGCCAAGAGCAGTCTTAAAGCTGGGTGTGTGGCCATTTTCTGTCAGAAAATCTTATCCATTGACCTTTTCCATGACAGAACGCCTGGAAACGGCCAGCCAGCAAGCAGCCAAAGAAGTCGAAGCAGCTGACAAAAACCAACATGTCTTGACCAAGCTTGTTGAACAAAGTAAGTGGAGCATACCCCATTTCTGCACTGTGTCCTGCACACTTGACCCTGAGGGAAATCTGTGCACCCCCGGTTTTAAACTCCTTGCATGTTATTGAGTTAGCGATCATTTTCAAAGACATATGTTTGTCTTTCCTTCTCAAATTTTACGAGCAGTTTTACGACCAAGAAGGACGCAAGAATTCAGCTCTCTGATTCATCCTACAAAATCCCGAATCATTTTTTTTAATGGGCTTAAGTTGCGTTTGTTTCTCTTGAGTCAGGCTTTTATTTGTTAGATTAGGGGAAGAATTCCTCGGAGTAGACGTCGTGTGTTTCTGATACCAGGGGCCTGGGAAAGTTTTGTTATAAGCCTTCGCTCTCCCCTAGAGCAGCATGAGATTCCTGGCAGAGCTGCCCGTTTGGGGAATTGGGCCGCGGTTTGCCTCGCACTGCCAAAAGACACAAAGTTTCAAAGTGTATATTGACACTCAGTGGTGTATAAAAAGTTTTAAAGGAATGCAGAGAGAACGGGGAGGTTGAGGATCATAACAACATAAGTAATCAGCACCAAATGAGGATTTTGGTGAGAGTCCGATGGGGGGGGGGGGTTAAAGGAATTTCCTTCCTGTATCAGGGGAAAAAAAAAATAAATTGAAAACAAAACAGAAATGCAATCTCCGAATATCTGGGATGTTATGCAAAACAAACCATTCCCCAAGCCGCTGTTTTTAATAAAACTCAACCTTAATGGCATTCATATGGAGCGGGCAGTGTTTCGCGCATAATCAGAATAGGGCTTTTTTTCCAGCATTTCTATTTGTTCGTGTCACTCAAGCACGTCCCAGTGATGGAAGAATCTTGAGTATTGCAGAAATGCAAGGCCGTCTCTATTGTGTAGCAAGTTATGGGACAGAGAAATGTCTGTTGCTCAAGGTTTAGTGGGGCGGGGGGGTGCTGGGTTAACTATGATGAGCGTTCATGCTTTGTAAATGTATTCTATGGGATGGCCAGGGGGCCTGGTTAATGTGTAGCCTGCTCTCCCAATAGCGAGCTGCACTTGGCACGTTAGCGCAGCCATTCCTCACATTGGCAGTAAATGTGGCCTGGATTCTTGGAATTCTTTGGGCAGTTCAGGCTGTTCCACACACTAGGTGCACCTCCCTCCTGCCATTTGGACAATTCAGTGTTCTCACACCCCTGAGGGGAGCTACCAGAACTGGACAACCTGAGACCCCCTTTATGGGCCTTCACCCCACTTGGGTCAAGCCGGTTGCAGCCCACTGGGTCACCTGGTTAGCCTGTTTTTGTACTTGTAGGTGGTACATCACTAGGGAGGTTGCTAACCAAGTTAGCTATTCCCCTGATACTTCTGTTTTTTTTTCTTTTCACATCCTGTCCAATCAGCTTTGGCCAATGAAGAGGCCTTGGCAGGAGGACACCTTCAGCACTGTGTGCCTTCTAACTAATTGAACGTGTTCGAAACAACCCCTGAGATTCAGCGGCCGATTTTATCAACCATTAACCTTAGTGCAGATATACTCTTTAAGGCCTCTTCTAGTGATAGCATTGGAAGCCAGCCGCATTTTTTGAAAGGGGAAAAAAAAACATTTTACATTGTGGCCTTTTCTTATCTGAGATGGGATTGTTTTTCTTGTTTGTGTAAGTGGCTGTCCTCATATTTACAAAGAAATACCAGCAAAGTGATCGAGGCCCTACATTCCGAACGGAGTTACTCATGTTTTCGAAACAGGGTTTCCTTTTTTCTGCTCCAAGTTTCGTGAAGAGGCCCCCCATTAAACTAGAAACAGGGCATGTTTTGTCTGAGAGCCTTGATGTTGAAAAGGGCTGAAAGAATCGCCACAATTATGTCTGACTTCATCTGGAGGAAGCTTCATTGGTGCTTCGGTCCTTTTTTTCCCCACCAAAAGAAACCTCTCACAGAGGTAACATACCTCCAAAAATTTTGGCCTCAGTCTGCCCTCGTAATATGAAACCAGGAAAACAGAAAAATGATCCATGAGATGATTTGGTGCGAAACGGTTAGCGCCCGCAGCCACGCTGGATGTACACCGTACTGTGCTCTTCGGAGACGCTGTGGAGATTGGGGGGCTTTCTGTTTGCTGCAGGGGTTTGAGGACATTCCTCAGATCCAAACCAAACACAAAGGAGTGATTGTGACCCAGGGGTGGTGTACATTCTCAAAGTGGAAGGCATTTAGGTTGTGTAATCTCTACTTATTTCAAGAGCGCTTCTAATGATGAAAGCTCTCCAGGCTAGTTCAAGGGATTAGATATTCAATGTGACCAAAAAAAAAACATGTTTGAGTGAAAGTAAACACTTGAAGGGCTGTTCGGAGCAGGGGCAAAAATAATTAGTGCTGTTGGGCAATGCCAAATTGTTTACATTGTTGTTCTGTGAGGTTTTTTTTTCTTTTTTGTGTCTGGGCTATACATGCGATTTGAGTTATCTAAAGTGGAGGAGCTCGCTCAGATAAGGGTGCTCGGTGGAGGGACGGAGGGGGTTGAGGAGGTGCGGGGTCCCAGGAGAGGAATGCCCGTAACTGGGTCAGAGAGACTAGGCGTCTCCTCTCGCATTCGGCTCTTCCCCGCATTCCAGACAGGCCTGTGTAAATCAAGCACTCTGCTCTTTGTTCAAGCTGCACGACTTAGAGCAGGAAGTCGTAGGAGCGGTGGAAAATTAGGTGGGGGTGGGGGGGTAGCAGCGTATCTCCAGAGGGAAAAGGCGTTCAGGAATGCGACTCATCCAGAAAACCCTCCGCCCACCCTCTCTGCTAGAACTGTTTCAAGGCCCCTAATTTGCTTTTTAACTACCCATTATTTTTGTCTATGGGCCGTCCCATGTGATAATGTTCTGTGTCTAACAGAACAATTCTGTGATGGTCAGTACTGTTTTTTTATACATAAAGTTGACACTATATGCTTTATGAAGTGCGTCTCTCTCACTTGTGTGCATATTTGGCCCAATTCCCCCGTTTTGTATGTTTTATGAGGTGTGTGTATATACAGTATATATATCAGATTTGCCTGTACTGACAGCCTTGTTTCCCCCCTGTAGATGAGGAGCACCAGAAGGAGCGCGAACGTCTGGAGCGGGAGGTGCAGAGGCTGCGGAGCTGTGGGGAGGACCAGCAGCGGAGGCTTGAGACGATGGAGCAGGCGCTGAGCGGGGCGCAGGCCCGAGGCCGGCAGCTGGAGGAGGAGCTGCGGCGCAAGCGCGCGTACGTGGAGAAGGTGGAGCGGCTGCAGCACGCACTGGCCCAGCTGCAGGCCGCCTGCGAGAAGCGGGAGACGCTGGAGCAGAGGCTCCGCCTGCGGCTGGAGCAGGAGCTCCGGACGCTGCGTGCCCAGCAGGTGAGCCTCTACCCACAATGCCTTTCACTCTCCAGAGGGGTACTACCTTTCTGAAGTGTCTCCTTTACACAAAAACAATTCAGTTGTAAGTAAAACGTCAAGGTTATTCCTTTCTTAAATGGTGCAAAGTCTAATGGAATCATCCTCCTCCATCTTTCAGCGGCAGTCAAACGGCACGGGATCTGGTACACCCAGTGAGCAGAGCAGCGCCTCCTTGCAGGACAGCCTGCGGGAGAAGGAGGAGCGTATCCTGGCCCTGGAGGCAGATATGACCAAGTGGGAGCAGAAGTACCTGGAGGAGAGCACCATGCGCCAGTTCGCCATGGACGCAGCTGCCACGGCAGCAGCCCAGAGGTGAGTTGAAGGTCACATGACCACCGGTCCAGTAGAGACTGTTGCCTTCCTGTTGGCTTCTGCCAATATGAGATCTTTGAGAGCCTTTACTTACTGGACGCTGTTTCGCTCAACAGGGATACAACCATCATCAACCACTCACCCCGTCACTCCCCGAACAGCAGCTTCAACGAGGATCTGCCAACAGCCAATCAGAGGAATCAGGAGATGGAGAACAGGTATGCACACACCCAAGTCTCTTTGGTTGACTGTAATCCCATTACCCCAAGTTACTACTAAATATATATCATTTTAGACGTATCAAGTAGTCTGTTTAGCACATTGGAGTGCGTTGGTGTGTATGTAGTGGCGCTAAGTGTTGTTGTGTCTCACACAGGATCCGGGCGCTGTATGCACAGATCCTGGAGAAGGACGCGGTGATCAATGTCCTGCAGCAGCGCATGCGGCGTGACCAGGCCAAGGCCGAGCTGCCAGGCCTGCGCCCCGCCAAGTCCGTGCCCTCCATCGGACCTCAAGCAGCCTCCGCAGAGCCCACCGGCCGACAGAAAGGTGAGCATGTGGTGACATGGTCCACCCCACTGCAGGTGGGGTCAGTTAAGCTCTGATTCGGTCAGATGTATGAGCGGTTAGCCCATTGGTTCAGATCTCATGTCGTTTATCCTTCTAATTGAAGTTGTACACACTTGTCAAATGATACTCGATGTGTCTCCAAAAGCTGCTAACAGATCTTGGGGTCAATCCAAGTTTATTTCAGTCAGCTCAGGAATGTAACTGACATACCATTTATAAATTTATAAAAAATCTCAGAACATAGTGTACATTTTTGAAATTCAGGAATTAATTAACTTTCCTGAACTGAGTTGCAGTTTAACTCTGAGCCTCAGGCCCAGCAATAGCTTGGTGTCGCTGTCTGGGATTGGGTAATGGACACTACCCCAAACAGCCTTTAATAAAACATGTGTAAAGTCTCCCCAGGGATTCCTATGAATAGCAAGGAGAGAAATGTGTGCCTTGTTTTACAAGCAGGACTGAGTGGTAATTAACTGGCTTCCTCTTTCTGTTTTTTTTAGGGAAGAGCCTATCAGATGACCAGACAGCTGTCGTGTCTTCCTGCCCCTCTGTGCCCTCTGAGCCCCCCAGCCGAGACTTCGGCACCCAAGCCGACCTCCTCCCGGCCCAGCGGGAGTCTCCAGTCCTGGCTCAGTCTGCCAGCCCCCTGGAGCCCGACACAGCCCCCAGCTCTGGTGAGCCCCCCTCCCTGACCCCCTCCTTGTATAAATGTACATTACAGGGTTTTTTTTTGGTAATTTTAAAACAAATGGCCTCTCTAAATGGTGGACCAGCGGCAGTGAGAATAACCAATACCTGTCGTCAAATGAAAGTGTCTTTACTTGAGAGATGCTCTCTGTATGCCAGTGCCATTCCCTGCCTCCCCCTCTCAATGCTAACATGCGGCTAGTGCTAAATGGTAAACAGGAACTCATGTATTTATAGCACAGCAGAGTAGACCTCTGTTTTCATGCTGAAGTTAATCTATAACTGGAACATTAGGTAAAGGAAGTTGAGAGGATCATCACCCCCCCCCACCAATCAGCACCACTGCCGATTGATTTCGTAAGCCTTGACTTGTGTGTCTGTGCCTGTCATTGTCAAGGTTGTCGCCGCTATGCTCACACAAAGGCAGCTTGCCTTTTTAAGAGCTGGTGCGCTTCGGCCTATTTTCAGACCCAGTTGGGTGTATTTGAGCAGGTGCGCAGCTTCTCCTTGAGAGCATGGCCTCTGGTTTTATTCAGTCTGGTCTCAATTAAAGTCTGTTGCTAGGAGGCACTGAAGTGTTCACTCTGTCACATATTAGCCAAGCCGTGCTAACAGTGGAAAATGAGTGACCGTGTCCAGCGGTAAACACCCAGTCAACATTCTCTGAAAGTTAACGTGTCGATGTATTGCCACTCTCAAAAGCATGCCAGGTTTAATTTGTGTAGATATGCTGTTCGCTGATGTTTGGTTTTCTTTCCCTTGTCTAGATAACAGAAAGCAGCAGCAAGTGCCTATCAATGTGTACAAGAGCCTCCACGGCTTGGAGCCTGGTGCGGTGGAAATATTTATCTGAGTGGGACCAGAGGAGGACGAGATTCCACAGGACAAAAGCTAGCCAGTAAGGGGGCAGGAGGAAATGTCTATACTCCTGCAGTTCACACAAGAAAATGACTCTGTGCTTCACCTCTCAGAAGCTGCGAAGATCTTCAGAGAAAGGCTGGCTCCTCCTGACTGTGGAAAGCCAATTCAGTGATGCGGAAACAGGACATTTTTTGCTTCGTTTCTGCGAAAGGACAGACTGTAGGGTGGCACAAAGAAGAAAGCTGAGCTTTGCTTCGGGTGCTCGTCTACTCTAAAATAAGGACTCTTTGGGTTCTGCTATTTTAAAAATCTGCCTGGTGCAAGAGACGCTGTGAATCTTCTGAGGTACAAGGACAGTATTTCACTTGCGAAGGCAGCTGACGGACTCCAACTGTATATATATATATACAAACCTTTTTTTATAATATATATTTAGCTGCTGCTTCTCATGTGAGTGTTTGAAAAGTGCTGTCATTTCAGCACTTAATTCTTGCCTTCAAGACAGAAAAAGATTCCTGAATGTATATTATTATTTTTTATTATAATTATTTTATTATTATTTTGAAGTCTTACCATCTTAATATATATGTGTGTGCTTTTATGTATGTATGTTTCCCGTGTGGTATGGAGTTGTAGTGTTCATTGAGTTTTCAAATCTTTTGTTGTAAGGAAATGCCTGACATCTCCCTTGACAACCAGGCCTTCTGTTGTTCCTCTCAGTAATGCCCTTCCTAGTGCAGTGCGGTGCATTGTGAAGCTTATAGGAAGTCAACTGCAAGGGCCGCTGCCCTGGCACATTCCGATCTGTACTGCAGCAATTCCACACTGCAGAGCAACTTCTCCCCGTGTAGCAAAAATTTCAGCCTGCACGGCAACAATTCCACAGAGTGGTGTTGGTTTCTGCGAAATGCAGATAAACGGAGGTCCACCGTTTAGCCGGATTAAATTTGCACCACAGCCGGCAATCGGATGTTAATGCCTGACAAGGCCCACTGTGTGCCGCTCAATGCAAGCAGGGACCCTTCCTGGAAAGCAATGGCAACCTGCTGGCTTTCACAGAGAACGTTGGTCACCTTTCATAGAAATCATCTTGTTTTTCAAACAACCTCTTAAAGAGCGAGATATTGTTTTGGACCAAGGACGGTTTCTGCCCTGTGTCCTTCTTACTGATCTTCCCACATTCCTGCCCTGTTGGAATGCCCCTGGTGGGAGAAAATGGCAAATCAGTTGTTTGACATCAGCCACTCATACCAGCCCCCCTCCCCCACTCACACACAATTTTAAAATGACAAGCATTCTATTCGTCTGCTTGGTCTATTTATTTCCTCCTTACCCTAGTAGCTGGTTCTGTCAATGGGTTTCTAAGTTGACAAGTAGTTATATTCAGTAACTTGGGAAGTAAGTTGCCTTATTTGGATCTAGCTTGGCATTCTGTTTGCCGACAGCCCCATTTTTGGTTTTGTCCGAGACAATGTCTTAAAGCAGCAAGAAAGAACCTTGCGGTTGCTGGCTAACATAAATGCCTCGAATGCACATGTGTGGAGTTTTATACTCCTTATACGTAGAATTAATGGAAGTCTCTGTTGATGTCTGTTTTTTGATGTCATTTTTTAAATCTGTGGGCTGTTTGAAAGGAAGTGTGGAGTGTATTGAGTGGCCGTTGTTTTTGGGAGTGAGGATTGATTGTACCCTTGATCTTCTCCAAATGCTATCCCTCTATTTTTGTATTTTCTTTGGTGACGCTGCTGCTGGTCGGCGTGTCGCAAGGAAAATCCTAACGCTAACTGTTTCGTCATTCATGTTCTGTTTACAGAAAGACTGTTTTTGAAACCGAAAACTTAATATATTTTGTATAAATATTTGTATTCTTAAGTATTTAGTGCCACGAACATAATGCCAAAGATTTGCATTACAATTAAGTTATAACAGTGTAAAAATAAAAAAAAAAATAAAAAATTCAACAGGGCTAAGTCTAGCTACCCTGTTCAGGTTGGTTGACCCATGCTTAGATGTTGCTGTGAACCTCTAAAATGTGGGAATTTTGTATTGAAATGCCAGAAACATTTCATTAATACAATAAATACAGTAATATATATGTAAACAAGACATTTTTGTTTTTCTTGAACTTGCACAATGAAACATATGGTTTAGACAGTAAAACAGTCCTCTGGGTAGCACTTGTCAAATTGTCAAATTCATGCAGACGATAGCAAAGCATTAGAACTGGACTCCAGGAATGGGGGGTTGGTGCCATAACATCCTCCTGACAACATTTTTTAATCTGCCTGTACAAGCTGCTCTTATCATTCCTGCACAAGTATGTGTGGCATGTCCTCTCCTATTCACAGCCGAGGAGGCCCAACTGATTGGCTTCACAGAAAAATAGCTCTGCCACCTGCCAAAGAACGGCCATACAAACAGCATCGCAACACTTTTGACACGTTCCCCCCTCCCAAAAATGTCCCCCAGTCTCCCAGTCTCTGGCCTTAGGTCGCTCTGGGAAGGGTATGATCTCAAGGATATGTGCACTGGATTGTTTGAAGTTCATTCACATTAATTTATCATGGAAGATCAATGCGGGAATTACACAGGAAACTTCCAAATCAGCCAAAACACCCCTAGAGGATGGGAGTGTTCTAAAAGAGATGAACAATAATTCATTTTCGATGACTGACTGGAATGACATGTCAAACATTCCTCAAGTGTCTATTCCAGGCCATACTGGTTTCTTGGTAAATTTCCATCAAATTGGAAGCCCCAGATTTCTCCTTCACCTTCTAGTGGGTTAAATCAGTTATGAAATACTATGGTTCTGCTGTACACATAGCAATACTTATCATACATAAAAACCTTATAACCATTATGCCACAGTAGCTTTATATGGACAAGATCTTAGTTGCCATTCTTTGTGTGAACAGTACTGAAATAGGGCGCATTCTCCCCCCACCTCCAGGCTAGCAGGTGCGGTAACAACAAAAACCACTGTGTGAATCTCACCTGCAGATCTTCTCAGGTTGCTTCATGAGAATGCTTGCCCTTCTGCACTCCCAGCACACCTAATGGGGCAACAATTGGACAAAAAGTCCTGCTTGTATAGTTCAAAAGTATGTATGATTAACTGAATTGCAGATGATAAAATTGACAAAAGTTATGTCAATATACTTGAATAAAGAACAGTTAGGTGTCGGACACACAAATACACACACGCCGGTCACTAGGGGGCGCCGCACTGTGAAAAAAAAATTTAAATTAAGAGCCTAATCTGTGAGTAATCGATGACGTTGGCATGAGGTGGACACTTCCGAAACATTTCGGTATCATATGAGATACAGTAGCAACGATTATCAAAAGGAAATGTTCTAAGCCCAGTGGTGCTGAATGCAGAAGGCATGTACAAGCAAAGGAGAAAAGCTGTCCAAAATTAACAAACTTTTTCCTGAAACGTTCTGATTCCGCTGAAGATGCTAATGTCAGTTCGAGTGCAGCAACTAGCCTAGCTTTGGAAAATGAAAACAGGGTACAGTAATACATTTACCGGCAAAATGTTTTCGATTCCTATCCAAACTTAAGCATTGCCCTTAGTCTAATGTTAACTTTCCCCATCACGGTGTTATCAGCAGAGTGGAGTTTTTCCAGACTTAAAGAATTCTCATGTCATAGGACCGGCTACACAAATTAGCCGAAATTCCAATTGAACACCAATTTTGCAGTAAATTGGATTACACAAAGATAATCGAGGAGTTCGCTGCAGCAAAAGCCAGAAAGATCCACTTTTAAATGGTAAGCAAACATTATTCATTCATTACAAATGTCTAGAGTCCGGGTTTAAAGTGCGAAAAATTGGCAGTTTTGCGCATAATTTTTTAAAATTGAACGTGGGGGGGGTTGGCATATCCCTATTTTGCCCATAGCACTTGACTGTATTCCCCCTGCCCTGCACACACAGAAGCGTCCCTGGATGGAAATTGTTGTGGATAAGGGAAAAAGGCACGCAGCATTGATTACAGTAATAACATTTAAGATTATTGAAATGAATTTCAAGCATTAATTTATGTTTTGCAAGCAGTCTAAACTCCTTCATGTATTGTGACAGTTCGGGAATGGGTGTGTTGCCATTGCTATGATATCGATATCTCAGGAGTTATGATGTGCTCTTTCCCAGCAGGAAAGGAAAACTTCACCGTTGCCATGCTTTTGTTTATTTTATCCCACTGGAATTCCAAATATCCCTGACAGCGTGGCCTCATAGGCGGATCACGTTTCAAACTGAATTATATTGTGTAAAAAAATATGGTGGTCAGTCCGCTGATGCCAGCATCGGACCCGGGGTAGCTGGCCGAAAAGCGCGTGTCGTGTGTTTCGCCCGCGGTCCAGAAGTTTAAAGTACGGAAACAATGCAAATCATTCCATGGGAGTTACCATCCGTATCACCTCAAGGGTTGACAATGTGATCGCTGAACAATGACAGGCTCTGGAGGCGAAGCACCTCTCATTGTTGTGGCTGTTTACTCAACCACAGCAACGGGGAGTGTCCTGCCCCGCAGTATCAACAAAACCTCATTACAGAACAATTAGCAAGAACATAGCGTATGGTTGGAGCGGGTGTTTGGCAGAGCCTAGCGCACGTGCCTCTATCAAATACTCATTCTGTAGTTACTCAGTTGATTAACTATTATGGCCAGGGGAAAACATTCATCATCTTACTAAGCATGTCATGAAAAAAAAACCCCGTATCTGAATCACACCATGCTGTTATTTGCAAGACAGCCACACTCCATTGTGTGTTGTTCCAGTTGAAAGTAAGATAATTTAAACCTCTTTTGGGAAAAGCGAGACTGTTGATCCGATGATCAACCAAACCACTGCCTGAAAGCAGATGTGTTTTTATGATAAACTCACAAGATATACGTCACCGTGTCATCTTCGGTCGTAAGTCGGTTGAAGTACACATGTATGATGCATTGTGTGAATTTTTACAGTGGCCTTTAGAAGCTTAAATTTGTCTGGAGTTGGAACACTTATGTTCAAACTGTGAACAGGACTATAATGTTTCGTTGTAATGTTCTGAAACTCATAGTGGTGCAACTAGAATCCAATTAGATATAAAATTATTGGCCGACACCTATTTGTGTGTTGCTTTCTTCCAATTCTCACCAGTTCCACAGGGCTGGACAAGTAACACTGTTTCCTTGAAGCCTTACAATCAAACTATTCAGTAATTGTTAAAACACCCCTCTCAAATATGTATTAATTTTCTGTTGTTAACTTTGATACCCCCAACCCATTTCAAGTTAAAATCACCTCCTTTATATGGTGGTGAATGGGGTTTAAAATGAGGTTCAAAATATGTGTCCACACAGAAATTGGTATGCATATATGTGTGTGCATATATATGTATAGCATGTATATTTATATATGCATACCAGTATATATTTGTACATACATACATAGAACATCCTTTTTAGAACCCTTTTAGAATTTTAAGTGCTTTCGTCTCCATTTATACACCATAATGCCAGCATAGGCTAAAGCTGGGAATGTCAAGTATTTAATGCTTCACAGCTGTTACGAAAAGTAAAAATAAAAGTGACTTCAGTCCTTATGATGTTCTCTTTCACAGCCCCAAGCATTTTCTGTACACTAAAGTTACATAGGTATTCCAATAAATACATTTATATTTTAATGTATAAATATATACCATGACATTATGGTATAAATGTATCCTTATGACAGTCTTATATCTTCCAGACAGCTAGCAATGACCTAAATACTTGTCTGAAAATAAAGAGAAAACATCTGAAGTTGGCACATGAATATAATAGCATGTTTCCAGCTGTCTTAATTGAATTAGACCAAAACTAATGGAAAAGTCAGAGAGTGATGGAACGCTCTCGGCATTATTCAGCTGTGAATGACGTAGAGTAGCACCACAAAGGGCAGTCAGGTCGTTGGAGGAATGTATCCTCTCCGTGCAGCAGGGAACAAATTAAGATGCAGTCCGCTGAAGTGGAGGACAGCTCAAAGACAGCTTAAACTCATGTGAAGCCATCATGGATGGTAGCTAGTTGGAGGCAAAAAAAAAAAAAAAAAAAAACAACCCATGGAGCAAATCATTACTATTGATTTAACTTCACTCTTGGGTTGTCCCATTGTGCATTCGGTACAGAGAAAATGGATCTTATATTTCAAGGTTACAGATGCATTGTGGGTCAGTTTTTGTTACACTGGCAGCCTGTGTTTGATTTCCGTGTCATTTTGTCACTTCAAAAATAGGTGTTCTGTGGTTATCCAGGTATAAATAAATGTGATTCTGCTAGATTACATTTACTGTCCACTGCTGGGGAAATGTAATTTGTTCCAGTTCCGATCTCATGTGTATAACATTAATTACAAGGGACTTTCAGACATAACTCGTCAAGGAAAATGAAACATATTTTTTTATTGTTTGACCTTTATTTAACTAGGTTTGGCAATGGAGAACCTCATGGTGATTTGCAGTAATGAGCTGGGGAAGGGATTAGGTGGCAAACCAAATTCAGGGAATGGGAGTCAGTATTTTGCGGGAAAACCAGTTCGATCCAGCCAAGTCAAATTATTCCTAGCATTTCAGAAAATATTTTAATTATATTCCCATCAGATTTTGCCATAACATTATGAAAGTTTTGTTCCCAGAACATTGTAAAGTTTCAAACAAATCTTGTCAGTCACAGAAAAATATATTTACGCTGTTTTGCAATAATGGGGGAGACACAGACTTTGAAAGGATACCTTTCAAATATGTTTTATTTCATCTGAGTCAATTATTTTAAATTATTTTTAAAATAATTTCACAATACATACTCAGTAATGTCAGGCTGATTCATTGGATCTTGGCTGGTCCAGAAGACTGCCCCCTACTGGCCCTCCAAGACTACTCTGAGCCTACAAGGTGTTTCTCCTAAGAGCTCTACCATCCAAGTCCTGATAAAGGTACTGGATATTGATGGCATGTAATAGTGGATACATATTACGATAAATGCTGGCCCAGCATCTAGTGAAATGTGGAAAAACATAACGTTTAGATGGATGTTCATTCTGCTAAATAACTGACTGCACAAGTTCTATTTTAGCAAAGATCTCTTTGAAGAGTCTTGGGCTTTTGTGGGCTGTTCGTGATATGTGTTTGACTGATTCATGGTTGAGGCCTTTAGCTTATCAATGAATCACTGGTGAAAAAAACTTTGGAATGATAAAAAAAGTTCTTTATAAAAAATAATTTAAAATACATATAAACTGCTTTCCTTGCAAGAACAAACTACAAAAATATCAGATCACACTTAGCTGATAGGGGTCTTGTTAAGTATTAAAGTACAAACCCGAAGGCTAGACACATCAAGATTTATGGGGATTGATTTTGTGGAATGTTCTCTTTTGTTGCTGTTCAGGGAAGCTTGTTTTGATAGACTATCTTTTGCTGATGCGGTGAATCATTCTAAAGCCAGAACTTGTTGTGTTAGCACAGAGTCCTGATGGACGGTCCTATCACATTTCAAATAATTAGATTCCCTTCAATGAAATTATCCAATTAAAGACGGTCTCTGCAGAGCAGAGCCTCTCTCAGTCTTTGCCGTAGGCAGAGAGGGTGAACGGTGGTTGTCGGCATTTCGGCACCAATGTAAGTACGTTCCCACTGCACACCTCTTTCAGCGTAGTGGGTTAGAGGTGGCATTCTACAGATACTTCGCAGTTCTGTGCGAGCATGTTTACTTCTGGTAGATGGATGTGACTTTTGTTGTTTTTGGGGGGGGTGGGGGGGGGTGCGGGAGGGGATAGGAAGGAAAGATGGCATTGGAGGAATTCTTCATCTCGCTACCACAGATGCACAAGGTCAGGCCTACACCCACCAGGGTTGACCAGCCCTTTGTGGGTGTTCTCTGCCCAACCTCCATTTTCCAAAAGTGGCAAGACAGTCAGAAATAGGCAACTGTCCCTTGCAGTCCAAATGAGGTGAATTAAGCATCAAAGATAGACATTGCTGAGTGTTAATCTTACAGCGTCTCAGAATGGGAGTGCTGGTCTAGGATCTGGTTTCCCCTATCTTCAAAGACTGATACCCTGTCCACAAACTGATCCCAGACGATCTCTTATCAGTTACTGGCAGTTTATGCTGTTAGGAATTCTGGGACCAATGTAAAAATATGACACCAAAATATTGTAAGAACAAGGAAAACAAGTGATTTTACTCTTATACCCTTTTTGGTGTTTTTGTATCTACAGCTGTTTATCAGTTGGTCAGTGTTTATTATTTATGAATATTAGGAAGCTGTGTATAATGGTAGGGAGCTTATAGCTGAGAGGTTGCAGGTTCAAATCTGAGGTAAGACATTGCCATTGCATAAACCTAGGTGCTTTACCTGAATTGCTGTCATGTTAATTTACGTAACCTAGCCGTAAAAATGTACTGTACGTAAAAAATGTACAGCATGCTGTGAAAGTCACTCTGAAGACATCTGATAAATTCTGAAAATGTAGGTCTGACACGAGGCTGTGAGAGTATTTTGTACAGTTGACATGAACGCCTCCATGAAATAATGAATGCAAATGAACGGACAGCTTTAAAAGTGGGCACAGGGCTGGAATTTGTGTGTTTGTTTGTCGTGATATGAAACAAGGATGACACGGGGTCGTAGACTCATCAAACCGGTGACCTGCGGTGAAAGGGGTCACCGCCTTGCCTACTACGCCAGATAGGGGTTACTGCCTCGCTTACTGAACCAGATAGAAGTAATCAGCGCATCAGCTAAAGAACAACTCTGTAAACATCCAAACAACCAAAACAGATGTTGCCCCAACAGCGCATAACATTCCAAAGCGGCTCTGTAACATATAAATTCCTTGCGTCTTTATAACTGTAGTGATTCCATATGAGAGGAGCAGAACAGTATGTGTGTGCGTACAGCGGCTCAGAATTACATTGGGCTGCTGTTACTGTGGTCATTGTACCTTTGCGTTGGCCAAAACATACTATGACCTTTTTTGTTCTGGCCATTCTATGAGAATTCCCATGTCAACTTCTCGAGCCTTTTAGACTAAATAATAGAAATACCATCCAAGACCCCCCCGCCATCAGAATAGGTTCATTCTTTGAAAAGTTGTGAACTATTTTGAGCTATTTCTAGTGTTCTAGTTCCAGAATTAACCATGATTTTTAGATCTTGTGATTGTCAAGGCTGTGGGAGGTGCTTAACTTCATCCTGTTGTCCATGACAACAGTCCTGAATCCACTTAGCAGTGTGTTTAGCGGTGTTGATGGATTTAAACCTATTTGTAAATAGTATTGACCTTAATATGAAACACACAGTTAAACTTCTTTTTAACTGCAGCTTAGTTCATTTCTTCAAAATGTGTGTCTTCATTATTTTGTGTATATCTTGTATATAGCTTCTACAGAGGTAAATGCACACTCACACACATATATTAGCAATGTCACCGTGTTACATTGGGCCGCCTTGAGCAATGGCAGGTAAACAAGCATGTTATCTGAGTACATAAAGAAAGCTGGCAAGAGGTCTCGTCCAGATATGGTCATGTAGGGTGTAATCTTGATAGCGTGACGTGAATTGCCTCAGTGAATCGGCTACTATGGAATTTAAGAGGAGCAGACAACAAGCGTGAGTCACAGTGTTTGGGTGGGTTAAAGCTCGACGCGGGTGTGTCGAGCGTTCAAGGTCATGTGTCAGCCAGTGTGTTAAGATGAATCCTGAGCTGGGATTACCATACATTTTGCCGTCTGAGAAACATATACAGTATATTGCAATAAAACATGACACTTCCATCATTCAGGAAATGGAAATCTGTTATGAATGAGATAACTGTGTGCTTTATCATTCATTAGCACTATATAGGGCAGTGCATGACTTCAGCACTGAAGTGAAGGTTTGGCCACATTGTGATGCCTCAACACATGACAGAAACATAAACCAATGTTATGTCCATTGGGTGGTTACGATCAGGCCTGTACTCATGAAGAGTTATCCTTAGAGTAGGGGCGCTGACCTGGGATCAGTTTAGCCTTTTATCTCATAATGGGTAAGGATAGAATATGGGCATCTGAAGTATAATCTGAGATCAGCACTCCTGATCTGAGACTTTCTTACCTGTATTCAGTTTGTCTCCAATTCATAATCTCACCACAGTTCAGTCCAGGATCCATCAAACATACCTACACCTAAACATACCTATGTATATATTTATGACCATCTCAACAGGAACAAATAACACCGTGGGAAGATGTTTGGCTGGATTTTCTGGACATTTAATAAATATATGAGGCACAAGTATATTTCAAGTATGCAACAGCTCATTTGCAGTACTTACTTACGTAGACTCAGTTTAATTCAAATGGGTTACCCTCAACCAAATCTGTGATATGATTAGTCTATCAGAGAAGAATCCTTAGTTTCCTATAAGAAAAAAAAACAAGTGTTTGTTCGAGGCAAACCAACATCAGAATTGATTTTGTGTTGTAATCCTTATGTAGTTACACAGGTACATCCACAAAGGGAGACCAAGACCTATTTCAGTGATTATTCACAGTCTCATCCTGACTGACTTTAAAACCAAAAGGCTCATATTTACCAAAAAGTACCTTTGGCAGTTCCTATAAATCTTTATGTGACATTTGCGTATTTTACATATTCTTCTATGTCCTTAGAAATATGAGATACAGATTTTACGGTACACATATTGCTGCAGGATGATTTACTCTTTGAAGATGTTTCATGTCATGAATAGAATGTGTTTGAAAAAAGTTTTCCGTTCCCTCTTAATTCCTGCCTACAGAAATGGAGAACATTTTTATTGTTATTGTCTATGTGGAGGTTTATCATAACCCAGATCACGGCATCTATATTGAATGATACATTTCAGGAATACCTTATGTGTACCTTTCCCAGGCTCTCAATATAGATAGCGTTCTGATAGGCAAAGATAGGCCCGCAGAAACCATCTGGAGAATTTGTGTTATCACCGACTGCAGGCACGAACCTGGCCCGAGCCCCGCTAACAGGCATCCAGGTATCCCTGCGAACGGGATGGAAAGATTTCCCACATTTTTTTTTCATGGGAGTGGGGCGCCAGTGGGAATTCGGGAGCCAGCGGTGTGTTCGCGCCAAGCAGAACGCAGATTTATTTATGAGCTTTGACAGGCTTCCAGCATTCTTCACTCTCTCAGCGAGGGGCGGCATTTGTAGCCTCCCTCAGTCGTTCTGAGAATTTACAGTATTCAGGAGGAGGGAGCCGATGAACGGTGTCATAGCTTACATTCCAGTGAAGGCATGCCACGTCTTGAAGCGTTTGTTCCTTGGCTTTTTGAAGTGTCTTTGGTCCTGCTGTGCGATTGTTCCTTAAACCCTTTTGTTAATATGGGCTGGTGTATTCAGTTATCTTGCAACCTGGAAACCCAAAATACATCTGAAGGTTATATACTTATATTTTGCATTACTTATTTAGTTTGTTTCCTCTTTTTCTTGCTGCATTGACTAGCTGAAATTCTTGATAATCTTTAAGTTTGAAAATATTTCTCATGTTCTGTGTTATGAAGTGTTTTTGTTACTTGGCATGAGTGCTAGTTATAGATGAAAGAATAGAAGTAATTCCTGTTTATAATGAAAAAATATGAAGAGGAACAGGCAATGTGGATTGACATGGACACACACACACACACACACACACACACACACACACACACCACACATACACACACACCCAATACATCTGTGTTGCTGGGGCCACCCTGAACAATGATAAGTAAACAAACGCGTGATCTGAGCACAAACACAGAGTGAGAGTCCTGTAAAGCGTGTGCGACTCTAACCCAGGTACCATGTCATTCAGAACCATGGGATGAAAAAGTGCTCCAGTGAATCAGGCATGGTGGTACTGATGGGTATGGGTGGTGATATGGTGACTCGCATCAAAGGGTCCGAACGAAATGACACGAGGCCGCCGTTGTTCCGCGGGGAGCCTGGGCTCGTACGCACGTGGGGAGTGCGGCTCCCAGCCTGACGATCGATCATCCGCACTTTGGGCACGAATTTCCAGCATCGATTAAACCGAGGGGGGTGAAGCAACCCCAGTGCCGGGCGGGGTCCGGTTCACAGCAATTTCAAACAACCCATGAGGCAAATAAATTGATGTAATCCTGTTAAAGGACAGCATATTTTCTGATTGATGTAATGCACATGAAATCTGTTAGCGTTGTAAAGCCGCAGGGAGTAATCCACAGACTCCACCTATCATAAAAATATATGACAATATTTTTCATATACGTTCCTCTCTGTTCCATAAATCAATCTCATCTGTGGTGCGCGTTTCTTCATATCGTCATACAGCTTCTGAATTTTTAAATTTATTTTGACATTTTTAGTCTGTGTTCAAAATTGAATAACAGCACTTGTTGAGAACTAAAAGGGAATAGCATGCCGCTTGATGTGTTATGTTTCTGCAGATAGTGTGCCCTTGCTGTATTAATTTCATCCCTTCACAGTTGAACCATGTTATGAATTACCCATGTGCGTGTAAAGAGTTCAGCTGTCCAACTTTGACCTCAAGAGTGCTGAATGCATTTTAAAATGAATTTAAGTGAGCATCTCTCTGCATATTCCTTAAGCAATCGAGTGTTAAATGGAATACATGCTTAATTGAATGGAAGAGTAAACAGGAAACAAGGTTTCCTACCCAGAGGCAAGCCATGGTTTATTCGCCAGGTCAGAAAATCAAAGGCCACAGGAAGATGCAAATAGATTTGTGCTTCAAACACTTGATGGTCCTCGTTCACCAAGCTGGCGTGTTCCGTTTCTGAGGCCGGACGTTACCATGAATCAATAATCTGGATAATGGAGGTGAAAGGGCTTTTTTATTTTTAACGTTAATAAGGTACATTAAAGTAGTCCCTTCATGTTTTATTCATAGGACCCGTATTATTCAAACTTGTTTTGGTCCAGGATGTGAACTAGTCACTGAAACAGGTGAATTCATTTGGCCAATGTTTTGTGCGTATAGCTAATTAAACTCTGCTTGCTACCCCCATGTACTACCTATGTTTATAGCTGGTGCATGTAGCCTTGAAATTCAGATAGAGTCACAAGTGTGTGCATTTTAACTGATTGGAGTATGGTCCACTGTCAGAGCGCAATGTGTTTAAAAGCTGTATTTCCAAAAGTGAAGCGAAACTTGGTTTATTATCTTGTGTGCAGCTGGGAAAATAATGAGGTCAGTTGTTTTCAGAACTTCTACCGGCCTGTTCTTCAAAAAAATTACAGGGCCAAATTTGACCCCCAGAACACAGTTTTGGTTATTCTCCTTCAGGAGATCAATTCAGTTTGAAGCTGAAGGTCTTGGAAACAGGACATACTCATTGCTGAGGGACTATGGCACAAACAAAGAAATATGAAACCGCTAGAAGTCAATGTACAGATAGAGAGCTCATGCAGTAGCAATGGGTGATTCGCAGCTAACAGTTAGCAGGTCGTCAGATGACCCGGTTAGGAGACTGGTTCCTTTAATGGTGGACTGGCTTTTCTCTCCAGTTCCCAAGATTTCACATTTCTAGGCGTGCAACAAAAGGTCTCCACTTGGACCTCAGAGCTGACAGATGGTTTGCGTATGTGCGAGAATACTTCCTGTCATGAGAACGTTGAGCAAACCGATACTCACCCTCGAAATATGTAAAGATTGTGCCCTGGGAGAAGGACTGCACTTTCTGACGTTCGTTTCGGATGGCTGAGATCTTGCCAAAGTGCCGCTAGAGAATGAAAAATATTGCGACGGTCAACCCCTCGGGAATTCAGGCGAAGGTGATGTAATCCAAAACGAGCACCCGGGACTGAACGACCTTGCACAGGACGCCATCACCTATACAGGAGGCCTATTTAAGGCCTCCATACATCCTGCAAAAGGTCACCCAAAGGTCTACATAATGAAGTGTTTATTAGATCTAGGTTGGGATGACAACATTGTGCTGGCTCATATTTTGGGCCCTCAATAACAGAGTGTAGTGATGAGCGATACCCATTTACTGCCAGCCTAAAGCCAAATAATTATTTTATGTATGTATAATTGCATCATCTACGAGAACGTATCATTTATGAAACCATAATTTTGTAGGCATGGACAAGGGTTCTGAAACAATAATTATTTGCATTAATAACTGTGTGGTAATATAAGCCCTGTTTGCAAGCATGGTGTGAGCTCGGATAGCTGTTCTCAAATTAGCCGGAATGGGATTTCAACTGTTACCAGAAAATCGGAAATAGCACATCATGTTGAAGATTCCTGATAAGGTGCAGTGGTTTGGCTTAGCTACCGGATCTAATGGCAATAAAAACAAACAAGGAAAATTTCAGTTACTTCCCAGGACTGCTGGGAGGGAGTATTCTCAGAAATTATTGCGTTTTACTGCCTGTATTGATAAAAAAAATGTGTGAAAAGATGTTCCAGGCAGATTTGGCATTATTTGTAATCAAAAGGGATTTAAGGAGGTGAGGTTGTGGAGTGAATCTGTTACAGTCTTCAGCCCGTATCCAAGGAGGCCACAATATTTTCTTCCCCATCTCCCTGCCCTCGACACGAGACGACTGCCAAGTGACCGTTGTTCTTGGAGAGCGAGCGCATCTGCTTTGGAGTGAAGAAGCTGAAGAATCCTGGAAAGCTCAGGCCCTGCGTGAGAGTGAGCCTCGAAAGATTTCGCTACGTTTTCGGGGTTTCCTGTAACCCCTGACCTTCGCTCGCACCGACCACATTCCCTCTTTCTCAAGAGGGGAATTTCAAAACCTTTTTTTGACATTTTGTAAATAAGTGTAACGTGTTAGGCCAGATAGCTACATGTATACAGTACCTCAATGAAGGAATATATTCGGGAGATAGTATAGTTTCACCATGAAGCCAAGCACAGCCTTTGAGTGCATGAGTATGGGTAGTGTTGTGCCTAGTGGTAGAGGCAGTATGGGTTGCTGTGTTGGTTGGGTTGGGTTCTGAAGGCCATGAAAGGCTTTAGCTCTGGGTCAACAAACCAAAAAAAAATAGAGGTGTCATCACAAGAAGGAAATGAAATGCACACAGCTGTACAAAATTGAATGACTCTGGAAATAAGCGGACATGAAATGCTTATGGGTGACTACTTCTGTGTGGAAAATTGGCCAAAAATCCTCTTAGAGATTGCTAAACAGTTACAAGAAATGTTTTCTTGGAAGTCGTTGCTTCTCAGAAAAGGCACGAATTCTTAAGGGTTTACTTTTCCACAATGCTGGCCATATTTAACATCATAAGACTGAATATTGGGGGATCGATTTTAGGGAAATGTTAAAAAGCAGGACTTCGATGAATACCAGATAAGACTAAAGGGGAAATGAACGTGGCAGGGCTCGTAGGCTGGTGGTCCTCCATCCCGCCCATTGCCTCGGAATGAGCAGAAAGGCTGTTTTCTGTAGTAATTGAGGCGGAGTCCAAGTTTTAACAAGGGGCGCTGCCGACATCGAGTCGACGGTGGGCCAGAACAGACCCGTCACATGCAGTGGACAGCCTGAACAGAGAGGCCTTTATGAGCTCAAACTGCAGAAACAACACAGGCTTCTGGTAAACTGGCCAGGGTGGGACTCCGCTTCGGGCCAGTGCAGGTGCAAGAATCGCAAAGCCAACATGCCCAGTGACAAGATGCGAAAAGTATGTGGGTATGCGACTGGCGGAATGGGGGTGCAGCGACTAACTTCTGGCCAGCTTCCTCATGCCGGCAGTTGCATTGATGGCACCAGTGCATGACGTTGTTTCTGCCATGACGATGGAGGCGGTCTTTATAAATGGGAAGAACCCTCCAGAGAATTCCACTGAATTTCCATGTGGAAAAATGTGGGGTTTTCCAGGTTTCATGAAGGCTGTGGGTTCATGAAACCTGACAAAAGACCAGAGCCACTGACAAAATCGATGACAGCGTATGGGCTGAGCATATGATGAAGGAGGTGGAATCACTTTGTCTCATTACATTACTACAATTTAGTCATTCGGCAGGCACTCTTACCCAGAGTAAATTACCATGTAGGAAAACATACTGTTAGTATACTGCTCATTTACCAAATTAATATGAGCAATGGTGCCAGCCTCAATGAAAAAACATTTCCAAACCAGTGAGTATATTTGTAACAGCACCAAGCACAAATGCAAGTTAGCTATGCAAGCCAAAATAACTCAACCACTTACCCGGGCCAAATTCTTCCTTCCAACACAAGTAACATGCCTGTCAGCTTACAAATATAGTATATAGCATAATATAACAGAAAAAGAAAATATTTACACTTATATGTAGAAGAAGGTGATTCTTACTTTGCAGAGTACTTTGTAGAGTAATACAAAGTGTCTCTGCCCCGTTCTGTACTGAAAAGTAAGTAAATGGGATATATGTGTTAAACCGAAAATCTAGAAAAGACATAAGACTATAGCCCTATCTCCAAAAAGTGGAACAAAATGGGTTGAAACAAAAATGTGTTTTGGCTCTAAATTAAAGTAAATCAGTATAACACATATATCCCATTTACTTACTTTTAAAGCATTTCTGACAACTTTTTCTTGCACGAGTGCAGAATATAGATGCTAAAATATCAAATATTTTTGTGTCAGCCCTTTTTTCCATTTTTTGGGGATGACTGTAGTCTTTTGTCTTTTCTAGATTTTCAATACCCTGCCCACCCCCGAGCCAGCTGGGTAAATCTCCACCTTCCCTTGGGTCCCCTGCAGGAATGAAGGTGCTGTTGGTTGGCTCTCAAAGGAGAAAACATTCAGGAGGACACCCATGCACTCTTTTACTGTCTTTGCTTCTGCTGCAGGGGATGGCTGTTTTCACATGCTGAGGTCTGCAACATCTTCGCCTCACCAGCTCCCTTACATTTTCCACATTTTGCTTGGTGAGCTACTTGAATTTATTACATTATAGAAGAGAAATATTGCCTTAGAACATCTCAGTTATTCATTTTGAAAAATTATGGAAGCTCTTTTCTTGGATAAAGAATAGTTTTGCTTAAATTTTTTCGATGTAAGAGTTCATTACAAATAGAAACTAAGATTCTTAGATATTAATATTCTTCACATACTGAAGTTCTTGCAGCAACAGACGCAAGCACACTCACACTCGCCCCTCTGTGGCCACTTGTATGAACAAACCAACTTTGTGTCAACCCTAAAACCTATCCTTTCATGACATTAGGTAAATGCATGAGTGTAATTTGTTTACAACAAAAGATAGAGATTATGTGTACTTCATATTTGTTATGGTACATTTTTTGGTAATATCTCGAAGTAGCCATTTTTTTCATGGACCAAATGCATTTAATATGTTGTGCAGGTGGGTAGTAGAGACAGGTAACATAGTCCTGGATGCTCTGAGGATATCATGTGAAAATGACAAAGCTGAATGTGTGGGCTGAATGCATACTCATTGTCAAATCTTATGTTCTCATATTTTTATTTTATTGTGAACATGGTAATTATATTTTGTTTTTGTACCAGACAATAATAAGTTTGTGATGCTCACATATGTACATTGTATCTCTTTGTGAATTTAGAAATGTATAGCATTGTACATGTCATCTCAAATGCTCAAATTTACTGTATGCAGCATTGCTTCTTACAGATTTTTCAAATGTGTCTATCTCTGTGTCTTCGCATTGTGAAACCCAGAAGTGTGTCGTCTGTTGTAGTCAAAAGGCAGTTTGTTTGATGTTTTCTCTGTTGTACAGTGGTGGAACTCCTCAAAAAATGAAGAACTAAGAAGCCAGCATGCACGAGAGAGACGGAAGACCGGGTTCTCAGCCGTGGATAACTGCCAGGTTTCTTCGTCCAAGTGTACCTCCTGTCAGTACTGAAGTTCTTGGAGAAATCGGAGGCCTCCATATCAGTCAGAAAGATGTCAGCGAAGAGGTACAGCGTTACGCGCACAAATACTCAGTCACTGAAATGTTGACAGGTTTACAAGGCAGGATAGAGCTGGGTGTCTGAAGTTCATCAGAATAACACCTTCTTACCCAATTCCTGTGTCCAATTCCTGTATTAGCATTTTTGGAACAATTTAAATCCATCCTGCAGTGGCTCAGGGCTAATTAACAAACTGTAACAGAGACTTTGTGTACTGCGTGTTGTGTACTGCTATTGACTGTTTCAGTGCAGAGACTCTGTGTACTTTAAAGCATTTATACATGAATGTTGTTTAAGGTTTTTCCGTAGGTACTCATGACTTATCTGCTTGCACCTTTGCAGGTCACCAATGAGACTTAAAGCTGGGGCAAAGGAGGAGACTGATTCGCTGAACCGGCCAAAGAATGGGCACATGGGCAGGGCCACCGCAGAGGAAAGGGCGAGGCTAGAGACGGAAGAACCTGGGAGCCCCAGGGGACACACCACAGAGGACGCCTTCGACATCTTTGGCAAATCCGTGGCGTCTGAAATCAGACAGACGGAAAGCGCGCACATGCAGAAAGTGGCCAAGCTGCGAATACAGCAGGTGTCACTAGACGTTCAGATGGACTTTGTTGCTCAAGCCTCATCAAGCTCTCAAAAGCACTCCCAGCAGAAATAACAGAGCAGCAGTGACTGGCTGTTTGGCTGCACTCACAAAGCCTCCTCATCAAGCCACCAAACTCAGTGTTACCAAAAGGCCATACTATATTCTTTGCTGAATATAAGACTGGGGAGCCCACAGTTACAGGCCAAAGCTGAACATGTGACTCCTGCTCATCTGGTCACCCTTCATTCTGTCTTTTTTATTATTATTTGCTTCTACTCACTGCCTAGTGAGTAGAAGCACACAACCCTCACTGCCTCATTGCTGACTGGTTGCAGTGACTGGCTAACCCCCCCATGGAGGAGCTCACAGGTCAGACAAACAGACCAGCTATCCCAAAGTGTCGAACTGAGATACTAGATTGTAGCTTACATAATTGAAACACTTAAAATTTTTAGACTATTTACTGTTGGTGTTTTTTTTAAACAACAAAATAATTCAGTGTTTTTAATGACAAATGTCTTCATGAACCTGTAATTCTGAAAGTTCAATAAACAATAAACAATAGTCATGACAATGTGCCTTTATTCTGTATCAAACAAATGTCCATATTATAGGTGTGAAATACATCATGATAATCTTAAAAATATATACAGAGGGAGAAATAACACCTGCAATATAAACATGAACCAGCAGAGGGAGACTCAAGACCTGCAGTGCCAATAGTAGCCAGCAGAGGGCGACAACACCTGCAATACACACAGTAGCCAGCAGAGGGAGACTCAAGACCTGCAGTGTCAATAGTAGCCAGCAGAGGGCGACAACACCTGCAATACACACAATAACCAGCAGAGGGAGACTCAAGACCTGTCATACAAAAAGCAGCTGGCAAAGGAGACATAACACCTGCAATGTAAACATGAACCAGCAGAGGGCGACACCACCTGCAATACACACAATAACCAGCAGAGGTAGACTCAAGACCTGTCATACAAAAAGCAGCTGGCAAAGGGAGACATAACACCTGCAATATAAACATGAGCCAGCAGAGGCCGACACCAACTGCAATACAGACAATAACCAGCAGAGAGACTCAAGACCTGGACAATAAATAGCAGCTGGCAAGAGACATAACACCTGCAATATACATATGAACCAGCAGAGGGCGACAACACCTACAATGCACACAATAACCAGCAGAGGGAGACTCAAGACCTGCAATGTCAGTAGCAGCCAGCAGAGGGCAACAACACCTGCAATACACACAGTGGCCAATAGAGGGAGACTCAAGACCTGCAGTTTTAACAGCAGCAACCAGAGGGAGACATAACACCTGCAATATAAACATGAACCAGCAGAGGGCGACAACACATGCAATACACACAGTAGCCAGCAGAGGGAGACTCAAGACCTGTAATGTAAGTTGCAGCTGGCAAAGGCAGACATAACAACTGCAAATATAAACATGAACCAGCAGAGGGCGAAATCCCCTGCAATACACACAATAGCCAGCAGAAAGAGACTCAAGACCTGCAGTTTTAACAGCAGAAATCAGAGGGAGACATAACACCTGCAATACACACAGTAAACAGCAGAGGGAGACTGAAGACCTGCCGTTTTTACAGCAGAAATCAGAGGGAGACATAATACCTGCAATACACACAGTAACCAGCAGAGGGAGACTCAAGACCTGTAGTTATCAATAGCAGCTTGCAAATCTGTTCGATTGATCATGCGTCATTAAACGTGTGTGTGCACACTCTGAATTAGTTGAAAACGGTTTCAGCAAAACATTTTAACTCTCTCTCCCTTGCTCTCCCTCACTCGCTCTCCTTCTCTCTCTCCCCCTTGCTAGAACATGTGTATTTTAGCCTGTCTTAAGCCTGGTCCTTTGTAAACTTCTGCAATGTTTAAATAAAGGAGACATAAAAATAAAAAAAATCTCCCCCTTGCGCTCTCTCTGTCTCTCTCTCCAAAGATTGGGAACCCAGAAGTGAAGTCAAATAGTTGACTTCAAGAACCAGGGGGAGGAGCTCTGGAATGGGGGCACACGGGATTTTGCGCGATCACTCTTAAAATCGTTAAAAAACTTAAAAACTCTAAACTAAATCTTAAAAACGTTGCTACACAACTTCATTTAAAATACAATATCGGATCTTGCTCTGCTAACTCTTGAAATAAGAGTTTCAATTCGTTTCTTCACCTGGTCAGGCATACACCGTGGATAGTGTATCAGTATCCTTTCACAGTATAAACCAGCAGAACGTGCCGACAACCGAATCGGTACTGAACACCAAAGTTACACGAATCAAGCCTTCAGCTTCGGGCAACACATGCAAAGATTAGCAGTCATAACGAATTTCCCATGATCCTTTGCACGTCTGCGGAAACGGATAAGCAATAATTTAGTAACCATTTTCCATGTTTGCCTTTTATTTCAGTGTTCGTTGTGAGGCGTAGTTAATTTCCTCGTGTATTTGTGCAGTTTCGCTGTCTCAGCTGAACATATGTTCATTAGCCGCAACAACCGTGGATGAGACAACTTATGAGGATCCAACAGAACGATTCACACAACGTCTAACCAGTTATTTGAGGGTAGCTGTGTTAGTTACTATATCTTACTTATCTCGGTCGCCAGACGTCAAAAGTCTTTTTCCTTGAGGATCATGAGACTGGGCGTGAGTTCATGGCATGTTAGACGAACGGGTTCTCCCGCACGTCTACGGATAGTGCAATGCTTACTCTAACATTGCGTTGTGGTGGACTATTTTGAGAACGTGCGACTGGCGACAAAGAAATGGTGGGTGAATCACTGGGAAAAAAAAAGATTATATAGTTCACCCCCACCCCCCGGGCTGAATCCACCGAAAGCTCGGGCACATGATCTTTCCTTTCCACTTTTTGTGTTTTTGAAAGAGATTGTGAAAGACATGGTGTAGTTTGGTGAATGTTTCCCTTTTTCCTTTGTTGTCCTGTGATTGATTATTTCCTTTTGTACCTCTAGAAGTAAAAGAGTTTGCCTAGTTTGGTAAACCTTTGTGAAAATGTATTTTAACGAAATACTAAAACCCAAAACCTAATAAAAGCCATTTTACCCACTCGGTGTATATCCGGATGGCAAAAGTTCAAATGAAAGGAACTTGTCCGAAACTTCTTTGTTTGGGATGACTTGATCGTTATCATCATTGTTGCACTGCATAGAATAAGTTGAGACGACTTAAGACACTAAGAAACCTTGGATGAGAGGTATTGACCAACTCTCCTAATTCAAAGGTTGGAAGTTCAAAACCAACCTACCTGCTTCTTTTAGCATAGTAATCATCATTGTTGCACTGCACAGCACAAGTTGAGACAATTTCAGACTCTAAGAAGCCTTGGATGAGAGGTATTGACCAGCTCTCCCAATTCAAAGGTTGGAAGTTCAAAACCAACTTACCTGCTTCTTTTAGCGTAGTAATCATCATTGTTGCAGTGAACAGCACAAGTTGAGACTTCAGACTCTAAGAAGCCTTGGATGAGAGGTATTGACCAGCTCTCCCAATTCAAAGGTTGTATGTTCAAAGCCAGCTTACCTGCTTCTTTTAGCATAGTAATCATCATTGTTGCACTGCACAGCACAAGTTGAGACAACTTCAGACTGTAAGAAGCCTTGGATGAAAGGTATTGACCAGCTCTCCCAATTCAAAGGTTGTATGTTCAAAGCCAGCTTACCTGCTTCTTTTAGAATAGTTATCATCATTGTTGCATTGAACAGAAGAAGTTGAGACAACTTCAGACTCTAAGAAGCCTTGGATGAGAGGTATTGACCAGCTCTCCCAATTCAAAGGTTGGAAGTTCAAGGCCAGCTAACCTGCTTCTTTTAGCATAGTTACCATCATTGTTGCACTGAATAGAACAAGTTGAGACAACTTCAGACACCAACGGGCCTTGGATGAGAGGTATTGACCAGCGCTCTCAATTCAAAGGTTGGAAGTTCAAGACCAGCTTACCTGCCTCTTTTAGCATAGTTATCATCATTGTTGCACTGAATACAACAAGTTGAGACAACTTCAGACACCAACAAGCCTTAGATGAGAGGTATTGACCAGCTCTCCCAATTCAAAGGTTGGAAGTTCAAGACCAGCTTACCTGCCTCTTTTAGCATAGTTATCATCATTGTTGCACTGAATAGAACAAGTTGAGACAACTTCAGACACCAACAAGCCTTGG